>BMAU01017345.1:0-157500 GCA_019973935.1 Trichonephila clavipes
ACGGAGGAACGCTTCGCGTTCCAGTGCCCAAAGATGTCAAGCGATCTGTGACGAAGGTGAACGCATACCCGAAAAGGCTTGGCTGGTGACTCCTCGCTGAGATGTTGTCTTTTTTACCACCCGGTTACGTGCCAAAGTGGCCGCCTTGTTAGACTTTATGTGATTGAAGCGAAATAAAAAGTATTTTGAAGATGATGCCCTCCTCATTTTACCAGCAGGTCTGGGGCCTGTCATATATATATATATATATATATATATATATATATATATATATATATATATATATATGTATGTATGTATACATATATGTATACATATATGTATAATTCTCAAAACATAAAAATACACAGATAGTTAGAGCCTAAGATAACTATACTAAATAGGAAGAAATAGGCACAATATATATGGCATGCAGCCAAAAGCAAGGCAGTCTTCGCGCGCAGGCGCAGCAAATCAAAACCAAAACGAAAACTCTTGGACATTAGAGCAGAATTAGAGAGAGAAAAGAGAAGAGAGAGGTGCGCGAGCAGGCGTTACCTTCTGCATATCATCGTCAAACTTATCTGTTAAAAACTACCTTTTTAATTAATTTTTGTTAAAGTTTTAAAATAAATGTGAAGTAAGACAAACACGTCTTGGACCCCTTGTTGTCTCCCACAAATTATGGGGGCTCAGCCGGGATTGATAAAATTTCGATTTTGAACCAAAGTCTGGACAATGAACAAAAGCGGCCGTGAGGAGACGCTCCGCCATTTTTCGAAAACTTCGTTCAACCTGTGTAGAGGTTTGAACTCAGCATAAATATTCAACCTGTGTAGAGGTTTGAACTCACCATGAAAATTCCGCCTGTGTAGAGGCCGGGATTGAAAAAATTTCGATTTTGATCAAAATTTGGAACGTGAAAAAAAGCCGTCCGTGGAGGAGACTCGCCGCCATTTTTTCGGAAACTTCGTTCAACCTGTGTAGAGGTTTGAACTCAGCATAAATAATCCGCCTGTGTAGAGGTTGGAACTGTTTAACAAAATAACCTGTGTAGAGGTTATATTTCTCATCGAACCCAAAAATTCCGCCTGTGTAGAGGTTGGAACTCTTTTTCATATACACCTGCGAAGGTGTCAATTCGAACAATTTCAAGAACTATTTTTCATCTAACGATATAACCTGCGAAGAGGTGAAATCAGTGGAATCAACGTTTTTATTGGATACATCGTACGTGCGAGCAACAAGGGAGCCAGAAAAAAAAAAAAAGGTAGGATCTTTTCATATTTTTATAAAATGTATAAAAACGCTCTTAAAAGAGGATTTCATAAGAGTTGTTGAGAATCTAGACGGTACTGTGGAGAGTACTGACACCATAGCTAAACTAAAGACTAAAATTGAGAACAGTAGTACATTTGAAAGTGATCCAGATTTCGTTAAAACTTTAATTCAAAACTGTATAGATGAGAGAGTATCGCGAAACGAAAGAGAGGTAACTTTAGGAAAACAGAAAATTGAGCTCGCGAAACTACAGTTAGCACAGTTGGAAAAAGAAGTCGAACTTCAAAGGGTTAAAAATAAAGCATTAAGTTTAAATCCTGCAGCTAAAGTCGAAGAGAAACAATTCAAAAACTTTAAATAAGGAAACCGCAACTCATATTGGCATTCGAGAAGCAGAAGATTGGTTTAGGCCTATTGATTTAGCTAAAGAGTGTGATATTTTATATTTCATCTAGAAGCGGATCACATAAAGAAATTCCTATTACTTATGGATATACCCAAGACCCCTTTAAAAATAGATCACAAAACTTTAAACCAAAGATTAAAGAGAACTATCCCCAAATCTTGAAAGAGAAAATAAAAATTGCTTTATATGCGGTGATTCATCTCATTGCGCAAGAGACTGTGAGAAGCGTTTTAAACCTAAAGAATCTAACAGCCAGATCCATAATAAAATAAACGTGAATACTTTGAAAATCGAGAGCGAAAAACAAAATAGCGATGAATGCGCAAATCTTCAATATGTAAACATTTTTGTAGAAAATCAGCCCGTAACAGCTTTGATCGATTCAGCTTGCCAGATCCCAGTTTTAAATTCCTCACTAATTAGAGTGCAAACACCTTACGAAGAAATCATAACATTAAGCTCATGTTTTGGCGAAAAGCGAATGGTAGAAGTTAAACCCATAAATATTTCTCTTGTATCAACACTCGCCCGGTATAAGTGTGCGAACGGCGATATCACCGACCTTGACCGAAGAATTTATTATACATCCCAGTGTATATTCTGAAATAGAGAAACTAGGCCATGCAAAGAGCGATGTTTTATTAAGTGAAAGTGAATCCTCTCTTTGAGTGCAGATTATGGTGTTTCTTTTCCAAATGTTTCCGTTTCAAATGTGATAGAAAACTCTAGTTATGATTTGTCACATGTTAAAAACTTTAATACTAGAAATGATTCGAGTTCTCTAATTAAGGATTATAAATGTAATAAAATTAAGAGTACTAAGTTAAAATTGAGTATTGTAAGAGAAAAATGTTCTGATATAGTATTGTGTAAGAAAGTAAATGGTGCCATGAAAACGAGTTCCGTGGAATTCATCTCCCGCTCACCTACCCCTTCACCTATGGAACGTAATTATCGACGGTTTGTGTTGCTCCGAAGGATCTTTGAGCCTTGGCAGTGGAAACGAAGGAAAAGAGAAATCGTTTTGAACAGACGTCCAGAACTCTAGAGAGGAAAATATCGATGCGTTTAACTAAAGATCAACTTGTTAAAAAAGACGTTCTTATGCCTGTGAAACACAATGTTTTCCTGTGGAACCTTCCGGATGTCGAAGAGGTGCCTTCACATGATGGAGAAACTGTCTAGTTCAACAAAATTATGATATGTTTAATCTCTATATATTTGTCGTATAGTCCTTGTCTGTTCCGTCTTTTTTTTTGTATGTTTCAGATTCTCCTCTGGTCTCCATGGAAGTACCGCTGCGGACAGCGTACGGTCAGAATGGCCCTTATGGCATGCCGCCAAAAGCAAGGCAGTCTTCGCGCGCAGGCGCAGCAAATCAAAACCAAAACGAAAACTCTTGGACATTAGAGCAGAATTAGAGAGAAAAGAGAACGAGAGAGGTGCGCGAGCAGGCGTTACCTTCTGCATATCATCGTCAAACTTATCTGTTAAAAACTACCTTTTAATTAATTTTTGTTAAAGTTTTAAAATAAATGTGAAGTAAGACAAACACGTCTTGGACCCCTTGTTGTCTCCCACACACACACACACACACACACACACATATATATATATATATATATATATATATATATATATATATATATATATATAAAACAAAAGATACAAATTGATACAAAAGATACCAATTGTATTCAAAAATGTCTGAACTGTAGTGAACTTATCTTCCAAAAAAAACAAAGAATAATAGTGGCTTCTGTTCAAAACTGAGAAAAATTTTATGCAATTACATCACATGCCGGGATTATGCACAAAATTAAACTGTTGACTGGACGCATGACTATTTTGTGCCATACTTTAGACAAGTTGTTGCACGTAGCGATGAGATTCCGTATACTCCACACCCACGATTGACTCGACTTCCACCACGTGACGCTTGCCGCTATTTCAGTGGTTCTCAAACGATAACTACTGGCGACCCAATTTTCAATCATAATTTTTATCGCGCCCCTCCCCCAAAATAATAATGTATTCTATGCAATAATAATGCATTTGGGGTGGTGAGGGGTGCTAAAGCTACAAAACGATCATAATTATAAATCGTACAGATTAACAAGATAAGTATTAAATTTTGTATACGTTACTTTTAAGTAATATACATTTTTATTTTTTTACTTTTTAGTTCGAGTCACTATAAAAGCGTGTTTTTTAAATTTGTTTTTAAACTATAACTTATTTTATAACTATTTTTACTATACACGATAAAAATCCAAATTCCAGTGAATAATTTAATTAAGAGAAAATATACTTACCTACTTTCAAGGACTTTTAAATTTCTCTTTGATTTTTTGAGAAAAAATCCAATAAAACTAATGAAAATGTTCCAAATCTGCGTGCCCTTAATAAAGGACATAAAGCATATGTTCATAGAAAGTATTTTTGAACAAAAGTGGTCGCGCAGGGTACTCGATCAAAACTAGTAACTTGATTGCAAAAAAAAAACTTTGAAACTCCCCTTAAAAAGAGGGCGAAATGTGATAAATTCATTTTAGTTCCCATTAAGACTGTCTTATTGGAGGATATTCTGTCAAGGTCATTGGTAACAAATAAACAGTTTTCCCAGAATTAACGATTTCGTGAACATCAGATGAATCTGCGCATCGCGAGACCGATCCCGTGTTAAAAGTGTGTTATTCAATATCACACATATATATATATATATTAGTTCTAAAAAAGAATTGCGTAAAATGTTCTCCGTTATGCATTGTATGTTTGCCAAATAATCCTTCAAAGTACTCAATACGCTTATCCATACATCATATAACTCATTCACATGGAAAAAAAGCAACAGAAAAAAATTCTTTACAACTTTCCTAAAAGAAAAACAGATGGCGTGAAACATACCAATAAGTTTGAAGGTCAAATAAATGATAGTCAAAAGTAGCATTTTAGGGGTTAAAAGAAACGTAATAAAAAAAATCTCTCATGTTGTGATTACAGTAAAGCAAACAAAATGTCTTTTTTTATTTGGTTATAGAATCAAAGATAGCTAATGAACGTTTGAAGTGGAATGTTTTATTTTTGATGATCACCAGATGATATATATATACATTATATCAGTGTAAATGTGCATTTTTTATTAAGTCAGAAAGCATTTTGTTTTTCTTCATTCCAAAAAATTATTTTTTAAACCTTTTATTTTCAATATGCTCGCGCCCCCTTCGCTGGAATACCGCGCCCCCAGGGGGGGCGCCCCACAGTTTGAGAGACACTGCGCTACTTACTATATTTTATGAACTTCTCTACATTGGTGTTCAAATTAAGATATTTTTCAGGTTCCGTTTATTTTCTGCAGAGCTATTGGGCAGATTTTAATGAAATTTGGTATGTACATAGTGTTGATGTAATACAATATATAAATAAATAAATAAATAAATATTCAACAGTTATAATACGCACGCATGATCGGGCATAACACTCATCAGTCAGCGAGTCAGTGAAAATGTACTTCACACTATTCAGCTACACAAAATCTTTGGCGACGGGCCTCGTCATTTTTAGCCACGGTCAAGTGACCAGGACGACACCTGAGCTTACACCCCCTTCCTCACCACAACAATGGGGGGGACGTTTGAGCTCTCGACAAATTTAACGTGTATAGTTCCCCTTCACTTCAGGTTTTCAGCGGTACTACACGCGTGGCCACGAGTCCTTGACCCCTAGACTACCACGGCCACCGAACACTCATCAGAGCCGTGAGGTATGAAACACCTGTTGCAGAACAGAAGAATAAATTTGGTTAATATTGGGCATAATTTCCTTTTATAGATATGCAGACCTCGCTAAGTGATTTCATACTGAAAATAAGTAAATTATGAGTTTCTGGAGCAATAATCCCACTCTTTCAAATACTCTATTTTCACGCCTTGCAGAGTTCTCAAAATGGTGTTACATTTGCCTTCACTAGAGCATTCTAGGCATACTCTATAGCTATAGTCTTGGATATGCGACTGGCCAATCCATCTGGCGAATATCTTCACTTTGCAGAAATTCGTCTTTTAAAAAACGGTGATGTATAAGCATGTTTGTTGTGTGTCACAGACCCTGCTGTTTACCTTTTATGTTGTTGTTAAAAATGATTATATTGATACATTTATTGGTGTTTCGAAATGAAAGATTTCCAACACTTCTTAATTTATTACAGCACCGATTTTGTAGAGTATTTTTTTAGTCATTTAATCTTCCGATCCATCTTTAAAACAAGCCACGACTAAAATTTTTGAATTATATATTTTTCTAACGAATGTTCAATGCATACTATTTCATTGTATAATTCTATGAAATAAACTTTTAATGTCCAATCATTTATATTAACATAAATTAACTTTTAATGTAAAAGTATTTCATTTATATATGAAGAATTTTAACTCCTTGTAGATGGGCTGATGCAAATTAAATCCTTCGAGGCTCGAAGTTATTATGTTGGCCTAGTGTTGAAGTTAAAAGAGTAAGGTGCCAGTGCAGGTGTCATCATCCACTCTTGTTTTAGGTTCAAAGTGACGTGGTCTGTAGTCCCGTTTATTTAAAACTGGTCAAATTAAGAGGAAAATGCTGTTGTTGTTACTAATACCACCTTTCTGACGTAGTCAGATCGAGGCCCACGAAATTCATCGGGGCAAGGGGCTAGAAGTACGCCTGTAGTTGGCCTTGAGCACCATACAGGTGACAGTACGATTTAGCTCGGTAAAATTCCCCAAAGGAACAATAGAAGGCGACACCACCTATCTCAACCTCCACAATTTCTGCATGGAACTGAAGGGGAGGTTCCCTGTGCTCGTGACTCAGCCCACAAGACTTCGGACCCACTGCTTTAACGAGCACGTACTCCGTGTGTACTCGGAGGGTATTTGGTGGCATCGGGCATCGGACCCAGGCCTTTCGGTGTGGAGTCCGATGCTCTAACCACTAGGCTACCCACGGCCCTAGAAGAAAATGTATTAACGAGAAGTGGTGATGTCATTTAAAGAAATGTTTTATCTGAGTTTATTTTTTTAGACAAAATTTGTTTGTTTTGTCTCGTTTGCTTTTTGGTTTTTGATTTATAGTGGCATTCATAATGGCTATTTTTCAATTCCTACTATAATAGCTCACTCTCTCTCAATATTTTTTATTTATATATTTGTCTTGTTAAAAATTTCAATCCATAATAAAATACTTTCTATTTATCGAATCAAGTTTAAATATTTTTTTTAACTTGTAGTGCATGACACTTGCTATTAATACAGTTTTTTCACATATTAATTAATTAATTAAATTTAATTTAATTAATTTCCCATTTTTGACGCCAATTTAGTGTCGTCTCTATTGTTGTAACAGTGTAACTGTTAAAACAAATGCAAAAGTTGGCGTCGAAAACCTGTTTTTCAGCCAAATCGAATGTGCATTGTTACAACACTGCAGACAAATTATGCACTTTTTCAATTCCTACTATTAGTTTACTCTCTCTCTCTTGCTATATATATATATGTATAGTTATATATATATATATATATAGTTTATATATATATATATATATATATATATATATATATATATATATATATATATATATATGTGTGTGTGTGTGTGTGAGTGTGTGTGTAATGATAATTCCCTCTAGTATCCTTTTTATTAACTCTTAGTACTAATATTTAAAATAACGGTAACTCTTTGGTTTAAAATTAACATTGTAATCTTAATCGTAATCGGCTAGTCCTAAATCCCTGTCCCGCCCATTCTATCCAATCAAAACTACTATTACGTAACAATTACGCGCTTGAACTTCTGGTATAAAAGCAAAAATCTTGCGTAATCGCCCTCGTTTTGTCTGCTTGCCTTCAGATGTAAGAATGCAAATAACTGCAGCTCTTTGTCTTTGTATCCTCCAACATGCCACTGCCTATTCAATGTGAAAATGTACCGCAATTGTGTTTTATTCTATAATGATGTGTGCTTCATAATAAAGGGGGAAAAAGTTATTCTGAACATGTTTTCAATAAACCAGATATGAAAACAAGCCAACGCTACTACAATATAATATATAATATATATATATATATATATATATATATATATATATATATATATATATACTGAAATGTTATACGAGAGTTGGGGCAAAAGTCATGACAACTATTTTTTCCCCTTGAAGATACCAGTCCAATTGAGAAATGTCAATATAAAGGCGAAAGGAGAAAGCTAATTTATTATGGTAGTGCCGCGTTGGGTGGTTAAGCATTCTTCATCACAACACGGTTGAATTAAATAACAATAAACATTTATTAACTTTAGATTAAATGTGCAATTAAGAGGTAAACTTCTAAAAACAACAACACATGGAACCAGGCACGCTACAATAATAACAGATCAATTCAGTTCAGTTTTGGAGTCGTTATGTTGAGCTGTAAGGTCGCTGCATACTCCCCTTCCAGTGTCAACGATACCTAGTTGGAAGATGAACTTTGCGACCAGAACGTGTAGATGGCTGGGTAGGCGTTGAAGCTGTTGGATCAGATTCCACAGTAGCAGGTGTTGAAGCTGTTGCATTAGGTTCCACAGTAGCAGGTGTTTCATTCTTGGTTTGAGGTAGTTGCAAGTCCTCAGTGTTAAGAAAGAAGGCAGGTTTGCATCTATCAATAGATACAGATACCCGTTTACCATTGATGTCAAGGAAAAACACTTTATCCTTCCTTTGTAAGACTTTGAAAGGGCCATCATAGGGTTGTTGAAGTGGACGACGTAACATGTCTCGGCGAAGAAGAAAACATGTGTTGCTTCCAACAGTCCTGGATGGATAAAAACTGGACGTTTGCCATGGTGTTTTGGTGGTTTAGGGTGAAGTGATTGCATGTGAGACTTAAGTTTCGAAACAAAATTCACAACATCATCGTCTGGCTTGGAAGAGTCAAACATCTCCCCTGGCAGTCGAATAGTGGTCCCAAAAACTAATTCAGCTGGGGTACACAGAATATCTTCTTTAAGAGAAGCTCGTAGACCTAGTAAGATGATAGGGAGTACTTCTGTCCAACGCTCAGTAGCATGGCATTTGATTGCACTCTTCAATGGGCGGTGCAATTCTTCGATCATCCCATTAGCTTGAGGGTGGTATCCAGTTGTACGACACTTCTGAACACCAAGTAGTTTGCTAAGAGCTTTGAAGAGCGAGGACTCAAACTGCCTGCCCCTGTCGGTTGTGAGAATTGCAGGAGTTCCAAAGCGAGACACCCAAGAGGAAAAGAAGGCCTCAGCCACAGTCTCAGCAGTTATGTCTTTGAGAGGTTGGGCCTCTGGCCATTTCGAAAAACGGTCAATCATTGTCAGGCAATAGGTGTAGCCATTTGATGGAGGTAGAGGTCCAATGAGATCCAGATGAACATGATCAAAACGTTGGGAAGGTTCTTGAAATGATGAAAGAGGTGATCTAGTATGACGATGAATTTTGGATTTTTGGCAAGCTAGGCAGTGTCTTGCCCACTTAGCTACATCTGATGAGATTGATGGCCAAACAAAACGCTGCTTCATCAAATGCACTGATCGACGTATGCCAGGATGGGATAAATTATGCATAGCAGAGAAAACATCTTGGCGATGCTGTTTTGGGATGTAGGGTCTGGCTGTGCCCATTGATAGATCACACATAATTTCAGTAGACGAATTGGGAAAAGTTACCTTTTTGAGTTCCAAGGAAGTTCCAGATGGTATTAGGGTGTGAAGCTCCTGATCAGTCTGTTGTGTCTCAGCAATACAGTCATAGTCAATTTGACTTGGGAAGGTGATTGCAGAAACACGAGAGAGAACATCAGCAGCAATATTGTCAGATCCTGGAATGTGTACAATATTTGTGGTGAACTGAGAGATGAAATCCAGCTGACGGATCTGCCGTGGAGAACACTTGTCACTTTTTTGCCTAAAAGCATAAGTGAGGGGCTTGTGGTCAGTAAACACTGTGAAATCTCTAGCTTCCAGCATATACCGAAAGTGTCGGATAGCCGAGTAGATAGCAAGGAGTTCACGGTCGTAGGCACTGTAAGACTTTTCAGATGAAGTAAGTTTTCTGGAAAAGAAAGCCAATGGCTGTAGCTCAGAGTCCACAACTTGGTGAAGTGCACCTCCTATGGCATAATCAGAGGCGTCCACATGAAGAGCAAGCGGGGCAGAAGGTGAAGGATGAGCAAGAAGTGCAGCATCAGCAAGAGCATGTTTACACCTCTGAAATGCTGTAATTGCCTCAGAAGACCAGTTTAAAGGCTTTGAGTCCTTCTTACCTTTAGAACCTTTTAAAAATTCACTTAAAAGATACTGTTGTTCAGCTGCTTTGGGCAAGAAACGTCTATAAAAATTTAACAGTCCTAAAAATTTTCTCAGAGAGCCAACAGTCTCTGGTTGTTTGTAATCAAGAACTGCTTGAACTTTGTCAGGCAATGGCTTAATGCCATCAGGAGTGATAAAGTGGCCAAGGAAAATGAGTTCAGTCACACCAAATACACATTTAGAGATATTTAGTTTTAAACCATATGAGCTCAGTCTTTGAATATAGTTCTTAAGTGAGAACGATGCTCCTCAGCATTTTCTGAGTAACACAAAATATCATCCAAGTAGACAAAACAAAAAAGGAAGTCCTCTTAGTACTTCATGCATGAATCGCATAAAGGTTTGTGGTGCATTCACAAGGCCAAAACACAAATGGGTATATTCGTAAAGACCCCATGGAGTTGTTACAGCTGTCTTAGGAATATCACACTCAGCTATAGGGATTTGGTGGAATGCCTTAAAAATGTCTATTTTGGAAAATATCTTCTTGCCATGTAGTGCATGAGCAAAGTCATTCAAATAAGGCATGGGGTAGCTGTCGAACTCAGTAACAGAATTCAGCTGCCTGTAATCCCCAACAGGTCTAACTGTAGAGTCAGATTTGGGCACAACATGAAGAGGAGAACTCCAGGGACTTTTGGAAGGTCTAATAATACCTTGAGCAAGAAGAAATTCAAATTCTACCTTCACTGCATCATACAGTTTAGGGTGTAGCCTTCTAGGCCTGGCAGTGACTGGTGGGCCAGTAGTAATAATATGGTGGACTGTGCCATGTGATGCTGATTTGGAAATTAAAGAAGGGTTGCTGAGGTCTGGATATTCCGATAAGATGTTTTTAAAACTGATGTTTGCATCTACAGTGAGGATTGAGGGCTGTACAATATTTGAAAAAACACAAGAAGTGAAAAGAGAAGTTTCCACATCCACCAACCTTTTTTCTTAAGGTCGATTAAAAGGTTGAAGTGCTTTAGAAAATCAGCACCAATTATAGGAGATGATACATCAGCAATTATGAAAGTCCAGATAAAAGGTCGCCTCAGACCCAGGTTCAGTTCTTTACGGACCATACCATAGGCTGGAATTTTGGTATTATTAGCAGCAAATAAGGAGAAGTTAGACTGAGGTGATTTATTCATAGTTGGAGAAGGTGGGATGACACAGATTTCACTTCCAGAGTCTATGAGAAATTTCTGGCCAGACTTGCGGTCTAATAAAAATAACCGGCTGGTATGTTTCGAGGGCTCTGCCATTCCAGCTATGACAGAGCTTACTCGTTTTTTTTGAACAAATGCACAAGGTGAAACACACTTGCGGGCCTGCTTTTTATAACGGCGATGATAGTAGCAGATGCCACTTCCTCTATTGACACTCCTAGAGCGTGAATGTGATCTCCGGCGGTCAGAACTATGTCGTTGGTGGCGAGAGGAATTGTGCTCTCTTGTCAGTTCAGTAACTTGTAGAGACAGCTCTTGGATCTGCCTGGCGAGAGAGTCCATGGTTGGCTGAGCATTGCATGAAGATGACTGGGATGGTGGAGGAACAGTTTTGGCCGCACAGATAGTCGAGGATGCACCAACAACCTCAGAAACCTTATCAGCGATGATAGCCAGTTTATCCAAAGGCTCTGAGGATGCAGATAAAACAGTCTGGATATGTGGTGGCATTCTTTGAAGCCACAAACTTTGCAGAAAGTCATCCTGGAGTTGGCCATTAGACAGCTCTTTCATTTTTCGCAACAGGTGGCTGGGTTTCTCATCTCCTAGCTGAAGGTCAGTAAGCAGTTTCTTAATTTTTGAGTATCCGAGTCGCTAAATTGGGTGATGAGCCGCTGTGAGAGAGTGTGATATTTGTCACTGTTCGGAGGGCTTAACACAATGTCCGACACGTAGGAGAGAGTTTCAGCATCCAGGTTCGTAACCAAAGCAGAATACTTAGTATCATCACTGGAGATACCACTGAATGTGAATGCATGGTCGCATTGCGCAATCCATAGACGAACGTTGGATTTCCAAAACGGCGGCAGCCGCAACGCAATACGAGCGACTTCAACGGTTTCACTAGTCATATTGTTGAATAAGCAGGAAGCGAAACGAATCTCCGAACAGATGCTTCAAGTGGCCTTGAGGAGAAGGAGAAAAAAAAAAATCTTTCGCTACGTACTGATCATCCGTAGTAGAAGAATTTGTATTGCATTCGCCAGTAGAACAGAATAGCTTACGTGTTTTTAAGTCCAAAAGGGTCACCACTGCCGCGTTGGGTGGTTAAGCATTCTTCATCACAACACGGTTGAATTAAATAACAATAAACATTTATTAACTTTAGATTAAATGTGCAATTAAGAGGTAAACTTCTAAAAACAACAACACATGGAACCAGGCACGCTACAATAATAACAGATCAATTCAGTTCAGTTTTGGAGTTGTTATGTTGAGCTGTAAGGTCGCTGCAGTAGTATACAGAGCAACATGGCCTTCATGGTGCAAAAGAATGCCACCACAGTACACACAAAGTTGGCAGGATAAACCTGGGCCTAAACACCTTTAATATAGTCCGCCGCTACTGTCACCACACACTGCCAACGATGTGGGAGGCGCTGAATACCATCAGACTCAGCATTTGCCGCACCATGTGTAAATTGTCCCGAACGTTGCTCATCACACTTGCTGAAACTTTCCTACTCATCGCGTTACTGTACGGTATGTTAGGGCATTATTTCTAAATGCTTCCACTAATTCACTGCTGCATTCTATCGCATTTCTTCCTGGGAGAACGGCTATTTTGATGTAAGTGCGCAGCTCAACACGGGTTACTTCCATCTCGCACGAAACTCACCAACTGACTGATTTCACGCTGAGCTCTATGTTGTTTTGCATACGCCCTATGCCTGCAGAACTTCCACACGACACGTTTGTCATCCGATCACATATCTATAAGGAGAAAAATAGTTGCCATGATTTTTGCCCCAGCCCTCGTATGTTTTTCTATCGCTTAACCACGCGGTTTGCGTGTGTGTTTCGTATATTTCCTTATATTTATACTCCGGTTTACTTTATTTAAATGATGTACTTCCGATTTTAATAAGTTTTAAATACTTGTCTGATGATTAGAACTATATTTGGAGCTTATGTGGACATACCTGAAAAAAATGTAAAGTTACTCTTGAGAACGTGTAAAAAATATAAACAGTACGATTTTTATTCAAAAAGGTAACTGTGTGGGGTGATTGTTCCTTGAGGGTTTGATTTGCAATTGTAAACCGTTTTGAGTGAGTTCAGTTGTTTTGAGAATTCCACCAGCAGCCCTAGCGGTGTCATAGAGTGTGCGACTTTACTAAACAATCACTCACTTTTTTAAGAAATTTGTATGGCAGTTACTTATGTTAAGATTAAATATTTAAGAGGCAAACGTTTGCATGTAAATGCATACTTTTAAATATAAAACTATGTAATTGTGTATCTTAACACACACACATAACTCTTTTCTATTACAATCTAAGAATTTTTGTCATTTTTACTTTAACATCAATGTCAGATACTGAAATTGTGTTAATATACTTTAATTTCATTATATCAGGAATTCCGGATCGAAGTGTCGTAAATTCGATTCTAGGCGCCACTGTCGACCCGCCATGTAGAAGCAGTCTGAACGTTTGAGAGGGATGCACGTCCGTTGTTGTGTGGTGTGGTAGTTAGGAGAGGAACTGCCAGTTCAGGTGTCGCCCCCTCCCCTCGTCACTTGACTGAGGTTTAAAATTACTAGGTCTGCGTCTCCAATTACCATCATTTTGCATTATATTGACGCGTAAAAATAACTCTCGCTCACTCCCTTGATTACAGCAAAGTTTTGTCAAACTGTGGTGCGCAACCCTAGGGGGGGGGGCTAAACAAAATTACGAGGGAGGCGTGAGCATGTTGAAAAGTCGAAAACAAAAGATTACTTTTTTAAAAAAAAAGCTATTAACTGACTGAAATTAAACAAACAGAAAAATATTGCGACATAATAAAAAATAAAGTACACAAATACACACTGATATAATACACTTATAAATGTATCAGTATTGCACGGTGCATTTTATAATTAATTTAACAATAATAATTCAACAATAATTCCCAGTAACTCCATGGGCTTGTCATGTATAAAATTATTTACAAAAATTAACACTTATCAATAATTTGCACTTTTTGTGATGAATCCCTTCGTTTTGTAATGAATCCCTTCGTTTTGTAATGAATCCCTTCGTTTTGTAATGAATCCCTTCGTTTTGTAATGAATCCCTTCGTTTTGTAATGAATCCCTTCGTTTTGTAATGAGTCCCTTCGTTTTGTAATGAATCCCTTCGTTTTGTAGTGAATCTCTTCGTTTTGTAGTGAATCCCTTCGTTTTGTAATGAATCCCTTCGTTTTGTAATTAATCCCTTCGTTTTGAAATGAGTCCCTTCGTTTTGTAATGAATCCCTTCGTTTTGTAATGAATCCCTTCGTTTTGTTGTTGTTGTGGCTAATGCCACCTGTCTGACGTAGTCAGAACGAGGCCCACGAAATTCATCGTGGCATGGGCAAGAGGTACGCCTGTCGTTGGCCTTGAGCACCATACAGGTGACAGTGCGATTTAAGCTCACAGAAACTTCCCCGAAGGGACGATAGATGGCGACACGACCTCTATCTCCACCTCCACAATTTCTGCAAGTGAACTGAAGGGGAGGAAATATTCTCCAGTTCCTGCGCTAGTGAATAAGCCCACAAGATTACGGACCCACTGATTTAACGAGCACGTACTCAGTGTGCACTCGGAGGGTATTTGGTGACATCGAGCATCGAACCCAGGCCTACCGGTCTGGAGTCCGATGCTCTAACCACTCAGGCTACCCACGGCCCCCTTCGTTTTGTAATGAATCCCTTCGTTTTGTAATGAATCCCTTCGTTTTGTAATGAATCCCTTAGTTTTGTAATGAATCCCTCACGCACAATTCCCTCCCCAATGCCACTATTTCCTACGTAGGCGTGCGTATGGGATGTATTGTGGGGGAGAAAAGAAATAAACATAAGAGCAAATCCTCTGAAATAACTAAATCTTTCGCAATTACTTTCAAGGTCCTTTAACTGCATTCCAAAGTCTTCAGAATAATTTTATGTATTTCAATATATTTTTTTTAAAATATCGCACCTCGGATGTACGTGTATATACGACCGTTACAGTTAACGTTTTGACCGAGTGAGACGTTTATATACGTCGGCTGCTCTTTCGAGGTTAAAGTCATATTGCAGCTTTGGCGACAAAATATAGTATAATTACACAGATAGATAGAATTTGAGCTTAGAACCCGACATAAGATTCAAAAGTATCTTTAAATTCGTCTTGAATCTAAATGCTTATTCGTTTAATATTGCTTCGTTCATCCAATGAGAAGCACTAATAGATTTAAAATGTTAATAGCCGTATACCCTTATATACCTGTAATTCTTTAATGGTTCCGACATTGTTTGGTTACACGAAAAGATATTTCCCACCTTTTCGAAGTATATTAGAGTTGATACTATTTAATTATAGTAAGGACTCTCCCGTTCCTAAACTGCTTCAAGGACGTTCATAAAGTCTTTTATAATTGCCATTCTGGAGTTTTACCGGTTATATCTTCCGTTTCTCCCGGAATGGGAGCGAAGTTATGGCCGAATATAACCACACTGAGCACCGTTTGGGTAATTATTGTCCTAAAATATCAATTCTCGATGAAAATGTAAGTAATTAATGCGAAATTGAGTCATTGAATTGGGTGATTTTACTTTCCTATTCATTTCTATTTAAATTAATGCGTAGGTATACACATAACACGGACACATTTATGTTTTATTTAGTTAGTTTAAGTATCTGCTTCATATGAATATTATAATGATAGTCATACTAAATATAGGAGCTCTGTAATTTTTAAATAGAATGGAATTGTGTTAAGGTGGAGAGATGTGTGCAATATGTGCTAGAATAAAGACTTTTTAAATACAATATCAAACACTATTGAATACCATTATCTTACATTTAGTAATTTTGATGAAAACTATAATTTCAATTTTCAAGGAAAGTCAGAAAGTCACAACTGTGGTAGCCTAGTGTTTTGGCCACGAAATGGTGACTGGAGTGTCTCGGGTTCGAATCTGGGTGCAACTGAAAACCTACCGTGTAGAAAGCCGCTGCTAGTTAAATTTGTCGAGGTTCCAGGTTCTCCCATTGGTGTGGTGTGGTGATTAGGAGAATGTGCCAACTAGAGTGTTGTCCTCGTCATTTGACCGATGTTCAAAATCCTCCTCATTCATTCATTATAAAAACCCTTCTGCACTGGAAGTAATATGTACATTTCCATGTAATATGATGGCATTAATTTTTCAGTAAAACTTAATCTTTCTGTAAACCTTGGTTAGTTTTAAGAGCGAGTGAATATTAACGTCGCAATATTCAGCTACACGAGGGCTTTTGGCGACGGACCACGTAATTTGAACCATGGTCAAGTGACGGGGACGACACCTGAGGTGCCCCCCTTTCCTAACTACCACACGACACCAATGGGAGGACGTTTCAGCTCTCAACAGGTTAGGGGCACTGGGCTCGAACTCATGACATGTCTGCCATGATGCGATACCTTGACCCCTGGGCTACCGCAGCCCCTAGTTTTAAGAGGGAACCTCGTGAGATAGGATGCAATGTTTTCTGTTTATGATACCAATTCATATGTTTACTTCGTTGTAACGAATGCTGTAATAGGAAGATCAATAAAATAATGCAAATTCACCTGAAAAGGTTTGATTCACGAGAGAACCATGCAATTTAACCATAAAAACATAAAAAACGAAATATTCTTATTTTGTACTTATTTTGTATTCTTCTCCTTTAAAAACAAATTTTTTTAGAAAAATTTTAAACCGTAGAGAAATTGACCGATGATTAATAATATCAAGACAGGAAATTAATACATTTAAAAAATAAAATGCACACATGTGTCGTAAATGTGTGCTTTTAATGTTTGCATTGGGCTCATGTATCATGATTAGAAAAACAAGCGTATCAGTCAAACATTTAATTTATGGTCTTACAAAAGCTTGTTGTGAGTAAGAAGTAAAAAAAAACCTGTCATAAATTCTAGTTTTGAGTAATCTTTTTATAGAAATCATTATGCAAGAGAGCAATAAATTTTCCACACACACAACACACACAAAAGTCATTTATTATCATAAAATATTCGATTTTATATTTCGATTTCCACTGTATGCGCGTTTGCTTAAATTTAACATTATTAATATGTTCCCAACTATTTGTTCAATGTTAGGCAGCGTAGGAGTTTAAATTTATTATAACAATTGGAACGTTGACAGATAGAGTGACGATATAAAGCTATACAACTCATATCTAGAATTATATTTAGTACACAGGAGTGTCAGCTCACACAATTGATAGTTATGTCACAATATTCCCGAAGGCATTTTGTAGAAACTTCATGAACTTGCGGAATTTTATTTAATATAAATCTCTTTAAATATTACTTTGAAATATAATGGTGTATTAGAAATATTTTCATTATATATATTTTACCGCCGCTGGTATTAGTTTCAGTCTAATTGCGAAATAATTTTGTGCTCAAAAAATTAAGTGAGATGTTCAAAAAATTATAATTCCCAGCCTATATATGAGTTTATTTGAATAGTCTGTAGAAATTTTAATGCATTCTTTAAAAGGGATACGAGGTAAAGGGGAAAAATTTTAGAGCATTTTTTAAAAATATAATGTATTTTAAACAATTTACTAATATTTGAAACCAACAAATCCATTCCGTTTCTCTTGTATTCAACAAAAGTGTTTTAAGTACTTTTTGATAAGGCTATTCATTTTTTTTACTTTTATTCATCTCCAAATTATTATTATTATTATTTGTATCCAGAATGTAGTAATTTTTAATTTTAAGCTTCAATTTATTAAAAACTCATGCAATTATAATCGTTTTGGTGATTTTTTTTTAAAATTCACAAATAGGAACCATATTTGGAGTTTATTTAAAAATAATTGATATGTTGAACCTATTATTTTAATAAATTGTTCGGTTTTAATCCCTGAAGTCGAATTCTTTATTTCAAGCTAAGGTATATGCAAAAATTTAAGAAAAATAGATTTTTTCAAATTGTGGACAGCAAAAAATTTAAAATGTATCTCATAAACAGTGGTATTCAGCAACGCAAAAAGTAATTACCATGTGTTTCAATTTGTGCGTTTCCATTTTTCTTAAAACTTCAGAAGAAATGCATTTAGTGTTCAAATCATGCATTTTCCACAGTAATTTGGTCGATAGAACGTTAAATATTTGGAAGGTAACGTATATATATATATATAATATTGTTTTCCTAGTATCATTGCTGTGTTAAAAACTAGACATATTTCAATCAATCCGATAAACGGTTACTATGGAAATACATCAACATCATAACTTTGTGATGTAGTGTTGTCACTCACCCACTAACTCGAAACTTTAATAAAAATATAACTTTTACTAATTAATAAATCGCATGAATTGGTGTTTTTTAAAAAATTCTTAAACTCGCATTCAAAATTGACCTTTAAAGCTTTTAATGGAATACAAAGTTTGTTGTTGTTGTTACTGATGCCACCTGTTCGAAATCCAAGATATTCATCATGGCAAAGGGCTAAGTGACGCATGTCTTTAACCGTAGCTTTGAGTACCATACAGGTGACTGTACGATTTGGGCTCGTTTCCACCTCAATTATAAGGGAGGATTCCTGGGAGTGGTGAGGGGCCTCCCACATCTCCTCCTCCTTCACAACCTCACGAGAGGACTTGCGACCCGACGGCTATTTATAGTTACCCCATGCCGCGAAGGCACTTAACATTTACAAAAAAATATGTTTTCTTCGTGATTCGAACCCAGGCCCTACGGCACAGCAATCAGCGTCGTTAAAAACTACACTGGGGGGGATAGGTGACTACAAAATCTTGTAATTCTCTCATAGAACAATATATATAATTGGCAATTATGCATCACTAAAAGATATTGTTTAAAAGTCATATTACATTCATTTTCTTTTCTTTTGTATGTTCGGATTTACTATAAAATTTCATTCAATGTTTCATTAACGTTTAACCCTAATGCTTCTGAATGAAATGAAATGTTTGTATATATATACAAATGGGTTATATATAAACACAATTTTTTTTTCGTTGTATATCACTGTTTTGTTGCGATTTTCATTTTGAAAAAGTTTCTGTTATTGATTTTGCTACAAGAAAGTCTCATTCATGTTTAATTTTCAAGCCAGTTTGAAAAAAAAATTGTTATTCATTTGAAAGGAATTAATCGTTGGCATTAATTTTAATATATTGAATAGTTTATTTTTCTTTTTAAACAGTAATATGCCTTAGAATACTGTAGAAATTATATTGTATGTAAAATATTTCTTGTGTTAGAAAGCTGTGCTATTTTGTTAAACTTTTTATCAAAAATGTTGTAGCATTCTTTTACTTTTATAAAGAATCATAGTATTGCTATTTAATATTCTTTGAATTTAAAGAAAGTTGAACAAAAAAAAAAACTTTTTCTATTATCTAACTTTCCTACTGTTTTATTTTTGGTAAACTTGAATAACTTATTGGTTAGAAATTTTATTACATTGCACTGCTTATTACAGTCATGAAAATAAAAAACAAAAAATCATTTTCATGTATTAGATAAAAAAAAAAATAATAATAAATACAGTCGAACCACAATTTAACGAATTCATCAGGACTGAGTATTTTGTTCGTTACTGCGGAATTATTCATTATATCGTGGTTCAGACAAAATACAAATTTTTCTCACTTATCTCTTGGAAATTCTATAATTAGCAACTGTATAAGAAATATCCATAGTTAGAAATTACGCTTTTTATTCAACAACCAAAAATAGTATTAGTGAATTATTACGTATTAGATAGTTGTAAATTTTAAAATACTGTCTAAAAGATGTGTTTGACAATCTTTTTGATTCCTCACTCGAAAGAGATATTTTTAGATTTTTTTTATTGCGGTACTCACTTTCCGTTAAATGAGACATATTTTCAAAAAGTTTCCAAACAATTTAAACCATTAGAAATTCTAACAGTTTCGATAGGAGTATCATTATCGATTTCTGCATCAGAATCCTATAAATCATTGACTCCCACAAATTAACTATTTCCTCAACTTGAGTTGCATGGATAAGCAAATCCGTTATCAAAGTAATCGTCATAACCGTTAAAATCTTAAAATATCTCCTACGTTGTAGATGATATTTTGGTGTTAATGAGATAGATAACGTTGTAGATTATGTGAATGAGATATAGTGGAATTCCCTGTCCTACTCAAGACTCACACTATAGTTACACACATGACTTTTGCTTACAAAGAAAGGTTTTTATGTTTCTGACAAAACGAATATATCATTTGAAATAAAGCCAATTATTTCTAATACAAACTAAGGATAGGACTTTCTAATAACTAAGGTCTATCTAATACAACAGGGGAAAGAAACATTCGTTAAATAAGGGTTCCTTAAATCAGGGAACTCTATCTGCATAGACATAATAAAACTTATAGTGATGCATGATTTGTTGTGGCGAATAAATGATTATGCTGCAACAACGAAAAGATAGGGCGTGGCCATTGGAAGCGATTACTGTACGTTAGATACAATTTCTATGCTGGTTGATGTTGCGTATTCACTGTTATAGATGAGGCAGTCTTGTGATTAGTAAATTCGTTTATTGCCTTGAACATGTAGATACACACAAACATACATGGACGGTATCACAAAGAAAACACACAAATATACACACATTCAGCTGCAACCGATTACATGGTTAAGAACAAAGACAGAAGAGAGAGACCACAAAAGATTTTCGCTTTCAATATTCGGCAGTGAAGACCGCGTGACTCCTTTGTGACAAGAGTTCTGATTGGTTAAAATTAGCGGGAAAGATATTTCTGAGTTAATAATACTAGTTGATTTCGATTAAGATTAGGGCATCAGTTTTGAACTGAAGAAGTAAAAGCTTATTTAAATATTATTAAAACGAGTTCATTATAAAAGGATTCTAGAGGTAGCTATTATACACACACACACATATATATATATATATATATATATATATATATATATATATATATATATATATATATATATATATATATATATATATATATATATATATATATAGGATAATAAAATAGAAGTTTTAGAGCCTACAGTGCTAAAGAAGGAAGAAATTGGAATTCGCAAGAAACAACAAATGAAGATACAAAAAAATCTTTGGACTAAACTGGAGACCAATTATGATTCTAAAGCTGTCGCTGAATTAGGCCAGTGATTTAGGGTTAGCAATGCTTTATGGATCCAACCTTCCCCGTACAGTAGAAATTTTCGACATAGTAGGAAAAAAATAGAGCCATGTTGAAAAGTTAAGCCTATTTTTTCTACCACGTGGATGATGAACCTAAAAATATATTAAAATAAAATTAAGAAAAGAGAACAAAAATGAATCTCTCAAAGAGAGGAAAAATAAAAAAAATTATAGAAAGAATAGGATAAAAACTTACATGTAAAATACCTTTTACATGTTACAATTTTTTTTTCTGGAAATCAAAAAATTCAACCTTCTCTGTTAATATCCCACGCGAAGTGACTTAAATGATTGGAACGACAACACAAGAAGGAAAAATCCGTGGCGCCACCTGGATAGTTATTTTGCAAGTACACTAACCACTGAGATATTTTAAAATAAACAAAACATAAGAAATTCTAAATAAATAATGAGCAAAGTTAAAAATAGATAATATCAAATAGAAATATATTTAAAAGTAAATTTACTTGGAAAATTATATACTAGATAGTTATATTGCTATTAAAATAAGCGAGAAAATATTTTAAAAGATTTTTTTTTAAAAAATAAAAGAAACTAAATGGTAGAAATTTTAAATAAAATATTTAACTAAGTTAAAAATAGATTTAAGGCTACACATTACCCTAAATATGACAAATTTATCGATTTTTTTTTTTTGCATTTTCCTGTAGCCCATACAATTGGGAATCTTGGTCCCAAATTTCAGATCTAATTTCCAATTAGTTTTTATGATATTTGAAGTTTTCTGAGTATTGTCAGTCACTAAATTTGACAGCTGAGGGGGTGGGTTTAGTTTTGGTTTCATTTTAAAGTATTTTTCCATTTTTAAATTGAATTAATTACTAATATTTTTAAAGAAAATCGATACTTGCAGAGAAGTGGTTATTAACTTCAACTTTCACTACTAAAATCGTTTCAGTTTATTTATATTTTGTGTTTTTGGCGTTCTTATAGTTACTTAACTAAACTTGATTAAAAAAAGTTCTTTCTCAAGACCAATATTTATTCTGCAAATAAGCATATAATTTATTAAACTTAAAAATACTGTAACTTTGTTCAAGTTAAGTTTTTTTTCTGTTAAGAAAATGCCAAGGACAAAACTTTCGCACCTTACAAAGGGAAGCAATATTTCTAAGCGATGGAGTACTTCTAAAAATGACAATTCTACAAAGCAGCCTTTAGCTGATATAACTACAAGAATTCAAAATACAAATGTTTTGAACACGAATACTACAGGTAAAAGTAAACATTTCTGTGATGTTCGAAATTGCATTATAGTGGATACTGAATGTTTAAGTAATTTGTTTACAAATCATTTATGCAGTATTTGTCATACTGCTTCTTTAAAACTTTGCTTTGGTCAAAGAAATGGATTTGCATATAAAATGAATGTTGTATGTGTTAATTGTGACCTAACTCAAAGCAAAATATGTCCTTCAAAACAGTTGGTTGATACTAAATTGCATCAAATGTCAAATGTTAGCAAAAATAAATTTTTTAATGTTCCATTTGATGTAAATATGAGAATAGTGCAAGGTATATTAAGTTTGGGACTTGGCTACTCGGCATTGGAAAAATTCTGCATGCACATGAATTTATGTATAATGTCTAGTAAATCTTTTAATTAATTAAAGGCAAAATTTCTGAATGGACATTTGGTTGGGTCAAATCAGCTGTTGCTTGATGTTCATAAAAATGTCAGAGAGGCGTATGGCTCAAAGAATGATAAAGATATCGTCAATATTGGAGTGTTATACGATGGAAGCTGGTTGACAAGAGGACATGCCCAAACATCGGAGTAGGATGTGTTATTGAATTGCTGACTGGCTTCGTGATAGACTATGAAATAATGTCAAAACGGTGTGGAGAATGTGAGCAGACAAAATTTGCACTTGAAGAAGACAGTGCTGAATTTCGTATTTGGTATGAAGGACTTCAGGATGTTTGTAGTGCATCACATGTCGGATTATCTGGTGCAATGGAAGTAAATGCAGCTGTAAAATTATGGGAAAGATCTGAGAGCATTGGCTTCCGGTACACAACCTTGCTCTCTGATGGGGATTCTGTCTTTCTTAGAATTAAAAGAAAGGAATGTGTATGGAAGTGAGACACAAATTAAAAAAGAAGAATGTATCAACCATGTAAGCAAAAGGTTGGAAACAGCTTTGAGGCAGACAGTTAAAGATTCGCGAGTGAAAGGTGTAACTTTGGGAGGGAAGAAACGCGGTAGTTTGAAAGAAGAGACAATAAAAAAACTAACTAGATACTACACTAATGCCATACGCAAAAATAAAGGTGATGTAGAGGCGATGAAAACTGCAATTTATGCTACACTAGTTCATTGCATGTCTACAGACCAGAATCCACAACATAAAAAGTGCTCTTCTGGTATAGACTCATCGTGTTTTTACCAATCATCATTGGCACGTGGTAAAAGACCAGGTTTTCACAAAGATTGGGTAAAAACACCAATCAATGAAGAATAGATGCCCAAAATCTTGCCGATTTATCAAAGATTAGCTTCATCTGAACTATTAAGCATGTGTGTCAAAGGTCTGACACAAAACTCTAAAGAAGCATTGCATTCGATGATATGGAACAGATGTTAAAAGAAAATTCAGCTTCTAGGAGTCGTGTGCTGATTACCGTGTCGTGTGCTGATTGCCGTGTCGAGTGCAATATCTGAATTTAATGTTGGCACATTAAAATCTCTAAAAATATTTCAGGATGTTAATTGCCTTTCAACAAGTTTATCGTCTGAATATTTAGCCTTCTTTACTGATTATAGGAGAACCTATTTCAGAACGAAAAAAAAATCTGCAAATTTTAAAATCGCGCAGCAAAAAATAAAACTTGCTAAATTGCTTCGACTGAAAATTGAGAAAAAGTAGATCCTATGTACAAATCTAGTGGTTTTTAACTTTTTTAAATTTCTATTTATATCATTATTATTCTTTATAAGAATGTATTGTATTTTAAAACTTTTAGGAAATTATGTTAACTTTAAGCTGAATAATCTCATCGTAACCAATGCTACATTGATATTTTGCAAAAACATATTTTGAATAAGTAAAAGTATTTTCAATCATATTTAATTAATGTAGTGTTTTCATATATTATATAAGTAGTAAAATAATATACTAAAAGTTTAGAGCTTTGCGAACATTATTATTTTTTGTTTTATGCCTTTACAAACTTAAAATGCCTTTTTCTTAGACTTTTATTTTTGAAGATGTAAGTGTTTTCTAATCCCTAAGGCTTTTTTCTATTCAAGATACAGCCTTGAAATTTTTTATAGATACTTAGATATGTGCGTTCTACAAAAGTTTGTATGAATTTAAATCTGGGATCTCTAGTTATTTTTTTTAAAAATTGTTAAAGTTAATATTTTCAAAATTTTCGTGTTTTTTCCAGGTTTTGCTACAAAAATAATTATTAAAAATCAACAAAAAACAGATTTTCAAATCCATACTAACTTTTGTCAACAATAATATTAGAATACACAAATCACTCAAAATAATGAAAAAAATTCAAAAATTGTGTATTTTATAAGAGTTTAAAAATTATAATATTAGTATTTTATAAAATTTTAAAATAAGGGCTTGTTAAATTGACTTTTTATTTTCAGAATCAGTTTAATAATATAGTCTGAAAACAATACACAAATTACTTTTAATATTACTGTCTCCAAAAAAATTTTTGAAAAAGGGTACCGTGTAGTCTTAATTTAAAATAGAAAAATATTTATAAATAAATTTACTTGGATAATGCTATTCTAAACAATTATTGCAAAATTTTACAAAATTACTGTGTTTTAAATGTTTTTAGTAACTAAATCATTGTTTATTTTTATAAAATTTAAGATAATATTTCTAAATGGTGTAGGTTACTACCCCAGAAAGGCATTTTTATAATGTTAAAATCAAAAATGAGTATCTTTTATCAAAATTATTACTTAATAGCAAATTATTACAGCTTAAAAAATTGAAGGTCCAAAAAGTTAGCTGACTCATTATTATAATTAGTTTTCAATAATTTTAAATAGTGGGGATATATAATAATTAAAGTTAGGAACAAAGTCTACTATATTACTTAATATACTTAAGTCATCTATGTATCTAAAACGTAACAAGATTCATAACTATTACTTTCATTTTCATAAAAATGCAAGTAAATATTTACTAAGCAGTTGCTAGCTGGTCCACCTTGTGGTAAACCTTTAATTTGCTAAAAATGAGCGTTGTATTATGGAAAATATAAGTTTCTTTTAATACTATCTCAATAATAGAAATATATTTATCATATTTTATTATCTTATTCAAAAAATACTTGCTATATGCTATTTTAAGAATCTTAAACATGGCTTCTATATCTATGGAGTTAAATAAATCTTCAAAATCATAGGTATACATAGAAATATTTTTTTTACCTTGCATATACTTAATATTGTCCATACTATTCTTAACTATAATAGAATTATCGATTTTGTCTAATGTAGATCGAATAACCTTTTGTAGCTTCTTGCCCGGATGTGCAATATGAGTTTTAAAACCATTCGTTATAGTTCTAAATTTAACAGGATTTTTATGAAATTTAGGAGTTAAGAAAGTATGAGGGAATTTAATATCAATATACCGGGTGGGCAAAAAGTCCGTAAAAACTTTAAAAATTCATAAAATCCGGAGAAATGAACGAAAAAAAAACTGTTTGCGGGATCAGCATTAGTATGTCACGGGATTTTTTTTTAAGCTAGAAAAAAAAATTCGAAAATCATCCAGTAGGTGGCGCATTTACAAGCGTCTGTGGTGGAAATATGCAAATTAGACGGCTATAAAAACCTTTGCTGTCAATGAATCCACATTCATTTCACCATTACAAACAGTGAATGTGAACAAGAATGCTCAGTGCGCCGGATAAGCTTTGTTGGTGAAGTTATTTTACATGAACGAGGAATCAGCGACCATTGCCTTGCGTAAATTCCGAGTTCAGAAAAATGTGAAGAGTGGAAAAGTCCCTTTAACACCTGCAGGTCTCTTAAAGCTTGTTAAACGTTTTGAGGAAACTGGAAAGTTGGAGGATCGAGCACGAGCCGGACGACCATGCTTGAAAGAAGCACGTGCACCCTGCATTGCTGTCGAAATGGAAGCGATTGCGTCCGAAGCAGCTTCAGGGACCAGCAGTGCTCGTAAAGCTGCCAGACGATTGGGCTTACCACCATCATCTGTCCGCAATATTCTTCGTCGAATCCTACAGCTGTACCCATACAAATTGCAATCGTGCCATGAACTTTTGCCAGCAGTTACCGCACAGAGGGAAGCATTTGCGAAGTGGGCCTTCTCTAAAATGGAACAGGATCCCACCTGGGTTTTAAACATCTTGTGGACAGATGAAGCTCATTTCTCGCTTCATGGTGACGTTAATAACCATAACTGTCGCATTTGGGCGACCTCTAATCCACTTGAGTACACACAGAAACCATTGCATTCCCCAAAAGTGACAGCATGGTGCGGTTTCATGGGTTCATTTATCATAGGACCCTTCTTCTTTGAAACGCAGTGCCCAGTAAATGGATGGATAAAGGAAACGGTAAATGCTCAGCGTTATCTAACACTTCTGCGGGAGACTGTCGTGCCATGTTTAATTCAACAAGGTCAGATTTCGAATGTCACGTTCATGCAGGATGGAGCAACCAGTCACACTGCTAACCCGGTTAAGGCATTCCTGATACAGACGTTCGGGAAAGACAGAATCGTTAGCAGGCACTGCAGGTACCCATGGCCTCCTCGGTCTCCAGATTTAACACCGGCAGACTACTTCTGGTTGTGGGGATATTTGAAATCTCGCGTGTATCTATCCGGTCCATCAAGTCTGTCGGAACTGAAAGATGCGATCCGCAGTGAAGTATCCTCCATACATCCGGACATGTTGCACTCTGTCGTTGCTCGATTTGTCACTCGTCTGGAATGTCTTCTCCCTGTGGTGGTGGTCATGTGGAACATATTCCGGTGTAATAAAGTTGTGAAAGTTTTCTGTTCATTATTTATGCATTGTTTCTTTGATTTGCGTACATCAGCGCCATCTACCGGATGATTTTCGAATTATTATTTTTTTTTTTTTCTAGCTTAAAAAAATCCGTGACATACTAATGCTGATCCCGCAAACAGTTTTTTTCGTTCATTTCTCCGGATTTTATGAATTTTTAAAGTTTTTACGGACTTTTTGCCCACCGGTATATATATATATATATATATATATATATATATATATATATATATATATATATATATATATATATATATACGCAAATCTGTTTTTTTATAAAAAGCAGAAAATCTCGAATAAAATTTCTCTTTTGCTTGAATTAGATTTTTTGAAAGCAGAATTATAATGAAAATGTTTGTTTAGCATATTAGTATAAAGCCATTTGCAAATATATGCATAATTATCCGGCACTTTATGAACATAAACGATAATAAAGTTCTTTTGTAGGTCTGCAATTTGGTTCTTAATATTATTGTAAGTTATATCATTATCAGTTATATATATATATATGTATATATATATACGTATATATATATATATATACTTATATATATATATACGTATATATATATACGTATATGTATATATATACGTATATATATATACGTATATGTATATATATACGTATATATATATACGTATATGTATATATATACGTATATATATACGTATATGTATATATATACGTATATATATATATATATATATATATATATATATATATATGATTTACACAGCATCAAGAAATATCCTGTGAAGCTGGGAGGAAGGTAACGGCTCGTATTCTAATGAAACCATAATATGATAAAACCCTGGATGTATTAAATAAGAAAATAATGTAAAGGAATTCACACAGAATTGTTCATATTGTGTCACTTTATTTGAGAAACATCTATTGATAAAAAAAGATATTTTTGTGTCGGAGTAAGCGGGGAAAATAAGATGCAATAATTCATCTTGTTCTTTCGCCCGAAGAATTCCACCCTGTTTCATACGTATAAAAAAAGGCAAAAATAGAAAATTCAATTAATTATAGGCTTCCTTTTTTAAGTTAATGAATTAATGTATTGAATGAGTTACAGGGTATTTCATTTTAATGAAAAGAAACAAAAAATCGTAAGGAATTACAAAAAAGTACTCTACACAAACACTGAATGAAGAAAAAGAACAATCTTCTTTCTCTCTCAAGTATAAAATTTTGAATTAAACGATGCTATATGCATAGCCATGAAATAAAGTTATATTCTTTTTAAAGTATTTTAATCGAAACGCGGAAAATTCATTACATCTTAGAAACTTTAGGTTTTAAGATACATCAACAGCAGATGCAAAATGTGCCAAAATAAAATACAATGTAATTTTTTAGTGCTCCCCGAAATTCCTTGTTCTACAGAGCAATTTTCATTCAAGAATCCATTATTTGGGTTTTTATATAGCCAGCATTTTCTATTTTTTTCCACATTGAATTAAGTTATTATTCTCTTGAGATCCATTTGATGTCTTTCATTAAGGGTAGCGGATATATGTTAATTCCTTATTTATATAGTTTTTTTTCTTTTTTATTCGAAAAATAAAAAGGTTTCTTTAAAAAAAAATATGTGGTACATTTTAGCTTTTTTGTTTCCGAGATGTAAGGTACAAAAAAAAAAGAAAAGAAAAGAAAGAAAGAAATTTTGTCCAATACATAAATTTATCGTAAAACTAAAATTTGAGAGATAATATATTTGAATTTTTAGGCTTATTATGCAATGTGAACAGTAATGCCTTTTGTGGATAAAGTTTCATACAATTATTGCTATTTGTTAGTTGAAAAGAAAGAGCTGAACTAAAAGAAGTTAACACTGGCGTGAATATTAATTTTTTTTTCATTGTAAAACCCTCTGAATTAAAGTTCTAGAAGTAATCCGATTATATTCCCATTAGATATACTTTTGTACTCGAAGCTGTGGAAGATGGATGTCATAGCCATAACCAATGGCACACACAAGGCCGCCAGACCCCAACTATAACCCCTGTAATTTTTTATCCGATTGTATATAGTAGTTTTGTATATAGCACTTAAAGGGGATATGGAATGATTTAAGCAAAAATTCTTAATTTAAGGATTTTCAATATTTTTTTGGTTGCCTTCTATACGTGCATACTATGCGAAACAGATTTTGTGCTCAAAATTTCATAAAAAGCTAGCCATTTAATTTTTCAAGGAAAAAGAATTTGTGAAGTGATTTTAAAATGCTACTCTTCCCCTACAAAAATTTATGTGCAAGCAGGAAATTTGATATAAAAGTATGTCAAATGATGTATAGCAAAAGCTGATATGGGTTTTGCTATAACATGATTGGTATTCGTACAATACTTCTTTTTATGAATGATTATTAAAAATTCCTTAAAAAATTTGTAAATTCTGAGTTCAATTATTTTTAAAAAATGCATAGCACCTTTAGTTACATGTACTATTAGGAATAAGTAAAAAAAAATCAAAGCATTAGGCACACAATAGAAAAAATCCTTAGCATTTTAAATGAAGATAAACTAGTTATATTTTATCTTTTTAAGATAAGTAAATTCAAAGTTTTGATTTGCCAAAGGGATGTAAATAAAAACAAACGTAAATCAATCATAGCTCTGTGTTTTTTAAGTTCATAACTTTCAAGTTTTGTGAGGTTATAGAAAAGTATATTAAGAATAATTTAAGCTAAAAAAATTAGATTTGATTGTGTTTGTCCAAATTTGTCAATTGAATCGTACTATGTCCCCTTAAAATAATTCCAAACAAAGGCAATAATTATTCCAGTTCAAATAAGTGAAAAAATAAAGTTTATTTCCCTTAAAATGCCATTCTTTCCCTTCAAAACCAAACTGCATGGGAACTTAAAGCACCCTCTTTTTTTTGGAACTGATCTATTCATTTGCTTAAAATTGTACTCTGTAGAGTATTCTTGAGGGAATCGATTGCCCCCCCCCTCTATTTTTTTATAGACGAGGTAAGCAGTTGAATCATCTCACCACGAGGCACTGATAAGTGAAAACAAAATTAAAAATACTTTAATTACTTATGTTTCACGATTACTTGCAACGCATGTATTTTTCCAATATATCATAATATTCTGAGAAAAATTAATACATAAATTCTTGCGCTTCCTCCTAATTTAATTAAGCGTTTGTTATTAATAATTTATTTCTTTAAATAATGCTAATTATTTTTTCAATAATATATTGTTTACTGTTTTTCGTTCCGACAATCTATAAAATCAAAATAATATGCAGGGTTGCGTATTGTGGTATAATACGAAAATGTTGGACTTTTGACTCTCGACCTCCCGCCCCCACCTTGCAAAATTTTATGTGTGCCAATTTGAAACACAAGATTAAACTAAACTAAATTAATTAATATTATTGATTAGGTCATTACTTTAATTTATGATGTAAAGACTCTCACTTGACTGCTTTCTGTTTATGTTTAAATATCACTTATATCTCATAAACAAATAGAAATACATATTAACAAGGGGAGGAAACAACTAAGGAAATTTATTTGGGGTCGAGACTTGGTGTAATAGTAGTACTCCTTTAGGGTGTTCCACCCTCAATGTAATTCCACCGAATGGTTTGGCATTTCGGAGAAAATAGCCTTCGAAATTCCTGCTTAGCTTTTATACAATTTAGTTTTAATTACCTCCAGCCTCAATAATTACCTTATTTTAATTATTTAAAACTATTATTAATTAAAACTAATTATTCATTAATGTTATTCATTAAAATATTTAATTATTATCAATGGAATAATTAATTTATTATCAAAATTACTTAAATAAATGTATTAAAATTAAATAAATTTATTTAAAAAGGACTTATGCAGACGTTCTCCCAACCCCGCTGCAGAGTCGTTGGAAGAGATTAAAACTTAATTGTATAAAAGCTAAGCAGGAATTTCGAAGGCTATCTTCTCCGAATTGACTGGACATTCGGCGGAGGTTAATCATTTCGGGTTGATCAACCTAAAGGAGTACTACTATTACACAAAGTCTCGCTCCCAAATGAATTTCCTTTCTCTCCTTGTCAGTGGATTCCAGACTCTCTTAACTGGTTGAGTGCTGAATGCACAGTCCTTTACAGCAATACACAGATGTTAAAATATCCTTTGATCGCTAAAAAGCAGCAATCTACGTGAAAAAAAGCTATTCCTAAAAATATCGATTCTACGCATTCTTTTATTGAACTTGTACAGTTAAATGAATACGTGCACAAAATGTTTAATGACACCCTTCTTTATATCACTAGAAGAATTTCCAATAATTACAAACCAGGACTGATTCTCTACTGAAATTTTTGTGACCACGATGTACTACTGGTTAGGGTCACGAATTCGTAGCCGGAGTGTAGCGTCCTGGTCCCTCCATGGAGACGCCGCCGTTGCAACTTAAATCTTAATGTCCTTCCCTTGGTATAATGGAGTAGTTACGAAAGGCCAGCTCAGGTGTCATCCTCGTCATTTGACAGAGGTTCAAAATGACGAGATCTGTAGCAAGTAGCCGTCGTGTTACCTTGTAGTCCAACACTAACTCGCTTACTTCCTAATGTGACTGCGGTAGATTAATGCTCCTGGTAACGGACTCGTGGCTGGAGTGTCATTTCGAGCCCGGTACCTCTGAAAACCCGCCATGTAGAATGGGCTGATGTCCATTAAACATGTCGAAACTCAAACGTCCTCCCATTGGTGTAGTGTGGAAGCTAGGACAAGGGTTCCAGCTCAGATGTCATCCTCGTCACTGGACAGTGTTTCAAAATTTGGAAGTTCGTCGCCAAAGCTGTCGAGAAGCTGAATAGTGCGACAATACTCACTCATTTGGTCATTAAAATTTCGTCTATAACTTGTCTTGTGTTTTTAAAAAATGATAAAAACACTAAAACCTCCAGATATTTCTAATCAGAATCAAATCAAACATTTTTCGCGATTCAACCACATAAAATTCCGCTACCTTAATTTTAAAATTAAAATAAGATGAAATCAGAGTAAAATGAATTATGACAATAGTTTCTAGCAAACTGACTGCGAATATTAACCGCACTTTTAAATAATTAGATAGCGATGGATTAAAATGAAATGCTTGGGAGGGAATAAGCTCATTATAACTTACTTGTTTATTCTAGTGGAAAGAATTCTCTGTACCATGAGAAGGAAGAGAGATTCTAAAATTAACTGCAGTGGATTCCCCAGCATTAAAATTTCTACGAAAGGACAGTAAAGGAGAAATGCCAAAAATACGTCATATTAATAATTTGAAATCTTCGATTATGTTCTAAATGAAGGAAAAGAAAATGATAAAAGATAACAATTAAAGAGGCACATAAATTAGTTATTCTTTTAATAATGAATTTAAGATTTGAAGCTTTACTCCCATAATAATAAATAATTAAGATACAATGAAACAAAATTTTCGAACGATTTCGAAACAGTACGATGTGATTGGCAAAAATCTGACAACAAATCAAATCTAATTTTTTTTAGTTTAAATTTTCCTTTATATTCTTTTCTACAATCTCACAAAATCTGAAAGCTAAGAAAACACAGAGTTATGATAACTTTTTAACATTCAATTTTATTCGCACCCCTATAGGAACTTTAAACTGAGTTATCTTAGAAAGATAAAATAACTAACTTGTTTTCATTCAAAATACTAAGGGTTTTTTTTTCTATTGCGCCAAATGCTATAATATTTTTTTAAACATAGCTATTAATATATGCAAGAGAAGTTTGCATGCGTTTTTTAATCAAAACAATACTTTTTTTTTTTTAAATAATTTTATTCAATTTTTAACGAATTTTTAATAGGCATTTGAAAAAGAAGTATTGTATGAAAATCAATCATGTTATCATAAAACCTATACCAACTTCTGTTATAAATAGTATGACGTACTTGTAAACCAAAGTTCATAAACGTACGTCAATTTTTGTTGGGGAAGTTGTATTTGAAAATCAACATTTTTTTCTCCTAAAAAAATTAATGGCTAGCTATTTAGGCGTTTTGAGCACAAAATCTGTTTTACGTAAAACATACACATAGCGAAGAACTAAAAAAAAAATGAAAACATTAAATAAAAAAAATTGGTCCGAATCGTATCGCGTCCCTTTAAAGTTATATTAATTATATTTTTAAAAATGTGAATAGAGGAAAACATTAACATTTTTATATTTCTACAAGGTCTATCCTAAAATTTCGATAATAAACATATTTGAATATTGACTCGACTTCTTTTTAGTTTTACGAAGAATATCTAATTTATTTTGCTTTTTTTTTCTTGTCTGAAAAATTAATTCAACTAGTTTTATTTTATAGTTGTCCAATGTAACGGTTTATTTTTAAAGAACTTGGTGAACTACCCCCCTCTAGCATACGTCAGGGTGGCTAGCTCAAGTATACTCATTTAAAAAAAAATACCGCTTGAGCTGAGTGATCCTGATAGCGAACTCGTGACGGCATTGTTTATATCGAGTTCTGCATTCAAGCCCTGGTGACATTAAAAATCCTCCTTGTCAGGGGAAAATGAACTTGAAATCTTTTAGCAGCGGTTGTCTAGAGTCAAGGTAACGGACCAGTGGCCGTCGTGTCATAGTTTCGAGTCCAGTGTCACTGAAGACTCGTCGTGTAGGGGAAGAAACGCACGTTAAATTTGTCAAAGCTCAAACGCCTTCCCATTGAAGGGGTGTGGAATTTAAGACAGGGCTCCTCGTCACTTGGCCATGGTTAAAAATGACGTGATCCGTCATCAAAAGCATTCGAATAGCTGAATAGTGCGACGTGAATATTCACTACTTGGCACATAGCGAAGCATGTAGGAGACGACTCTCTTTCAGTCATGTTCAAAAAACGAGGAACATATTTAACATTCTACTCAGCAAATTTCCACGCAATCGTGAAGACTTTATTTTCTCCAGATTGCGCATCAGATCCCCTGCACAGCGGATATGTAGCAACACCACTATTCGATTTTGATCGGTTCATTTTAAATAGTCTTTGTTTAGTTTTAAGCCGGAGTGGGTATTACGTCGATCGCGATTGACAGGTGGACCACACACACACCAAGACATTTTCTGGTGACTACCTGAAGATGTTAGAAGCTAGTTAGTATGTGCGGAAATATTTAAAATTGCGTCTGACAGTATGCAGACTAAGCTTTCTGACTATAACAACGAAAATTACCTTAAGTGAAAATGTTTTATTTTTTAATCTATTTTGAATTACTTGATATAATAAATGCATCATTTCATATTATTACATTTATGGCTATTGTTATTTTTATTATTGTATCTTACATTTTGCTTTACACGCGTGGTTTTAAAAGTGTTAGTTTTTTTTATTTTAGTTCTATAGTACATATTCCGTATTCATTATTTAGTTATAATAAATATTGTAGACATGTATTTGCCGATTATCTGGGACAAAAAAACAGCAAAAAACAAATTACTCAATAAATAATTAGCATTAATTAATTAAAAAACTATTGATAGTAAATACTTAAATTTTACGTACTATATACATGGGATTAGAATCAATCGGCAGAAAAATAAGAATCTATGGAGGAGGTTCCGGACCCCTTGTGTTTGCCACTGACACTGAGTGCACCGTGAAAAAATTAGAAGTATATATTCTGTGTGTGGAACCCCCCCTCTTTAAGGCGATATTTCTTCAGATACTCAATGAGGACGATAGAGTACTCAATATAAGCTGCAGAGTGATTCTAAATCCCAAACTAACATTGAAATTCACATATCACAGCACGCATTGCTTCAAGGCAGAAATATATTTTAGTCTTCTTAATAAGCAGTTTTTTAACTATTTTAAGCATGTGTTTTAGCTCACGTATATAGCTATCAGTTAATTATTGTTAAAATGGAGAGAATAGGGTTCAATATTCATTCTTAACCCCCCCCGGTCATCCATCCGTTATAGTGGTTAGCGACGCTGATTGTGCCGTAGGGCCTGGGTTCGAATCTCGGTTCCAGATCACTTGACCATGGTTCAAAATGACGTGGTCCGTCGCCAAAAGCCATCGTGTAGCTGAACAGCGTGACGTTAATATTCACTCACTCACTCGAATCTCGGTGAAGACATGGATGTTCGTAAATGTATAGTGCCTTCACAACATCGGGGTACTCTAAGCAGACGTCAAGCCGCAAGTTCTCTCGGGAGGTTGGTGGCATAGGATGAGAGGTGGGAAACCCTGACCCTCGCCCAGGGTGTTTTCCCTCAAAATTGGGGTGGAACCGATCTAAATCGTACTGTATGATGTATGATGCTCAAAGCTACGGACAGCGACAGGCGTACATCTGGCCCCTTGCCATAATGAATTTCGTGGGCCTCGATCTGACTAGCCAGACAGGGGGCATTCGAAACAACAACATGCTTAAACTATATTAGTAAAATATCAAGAACATTTAAAATGCCGCGTGCAATCATTACTACGTTGGCTTAGTGTGAAAGTTTGGAGCTCATGTGACCTCATCAATTTGCTTGAATTATGATATTGAGACGGAGTCTAGAATGAGACGGGACCCTACATCTAGAACGAGCGGGTCCATGCCTAGAAACATCTTTGAACGCCTCCTTTCTAGAAACGATGAAAATATATTAAATATACAAAAGGGAATATCCCGATTTATATTGGATGTCTTTATATAGTGCTATTTGCTAAACAGTATTGAAAAGGAAGAGAAAATGCGTTTCTTTGGTAAATTTTCCTTAGTGCAATACTGTCTATTTTCTTTTCCAAATTATCTGTGATGTGTCACGATCAGTAGTCATGCGAGACGGAATTTCCATAAACTCTATTTCTTCTAGGGAACTTCAGACATTGTGTGAGATTTGCAGGAATTTTGGAACGAAAACAGTGTTTATTTCCATAAAATGTATTTTACCTACGGGAGTAATTCATCATCGAATGTCCGTACTGGTAAGTTTTTTATGTTTCGTGTGTGTGTGTGTGGTTTTGTATATCGTATTTCTCTGTTTTTTTAAAATTTTTATTATTTTCAATCGAAATTTTCTACTTTTTTCTACACTATGTGTTCTCCGATGAGTTTGAACCAATTTATCTTCATGCAATTGATTTTAGTTTTAAGAAATACGGAGAATCTCTTTTGCTTTTTAAACTTTCTCTAAATGTTAAATATATAAATGTATTTTAAGATGATTTTTTAAGAAGATTTTTAAAGAAATTTCCCCATTTTCTACAAATTCTTATGTTTGATTTGGTGGAAAGTTAGATATTTATCGTGAAAAGAATTTTTTAAAATTAAAATTTAGAAGTTGTATAATATATATATCCTGGTATTAAAATAATAATTCCATAAATAGTATCTCTGAAATTTCATAATTTTTTCTGATGAACTAAGATAAAGTACTCTAGATTTCGTAAAAATTAAAATATCTCTTATCCTGAAAGTCATTTTATAAAGGAATAACAAAATAATACATCAAAATTGAAAAATTGATCATTTAATCATTTACTATTTATACAAAGCGCGCCTCATCAGTGGCGCACACAAGAGGGGGGGCCCTGGGGGTCCGGACCCCCCACAAAGCCCTAGATATTTTTTCCGATTCATTATTATTCTAAGTATATAGTGCGTAAAATTTAATTAAGTATTTGTTATTAATGATTAATTTTATTAATTATTGCTAATTATTTATTCAATAATTAGTTTTTTACTGTGTTTTGTTCGTGAAAATCGACAAAATCAAAAGGAGCATGATACAAGAATAGTAAACTTTCGACCCCGGACCTCCTCCCCCTTGAAAAATTCCTGCGTGCGCTACTGGGTCTCATTTATATATTTTTTTGTTAATATTTATCTATTTTTTCCCATTTTAATAATAATAATTTATTTTTCTCTTAACTTTAGCCTATTTTTTTCTTAAAATTTACTAATTAAATATAAGAACCACAAAAAAAAATCTCCATATCTCAGTTTTAATTTTTAAAAAAGTTGTCGCAATTGTTATCAGGGGAAGAGTTTAAATGTGTATGTTGCATCTGCAAGGTATCACAAAAACAATAAGTGCAGATGCATGAAATGAAAGTACTTCTGACAGTATTAGTTATGATGATGGTTTGCACTGTGCCAACTCCTTTTCTAAATTCTTTTTAGAAGCTTTCAAAATAAAGTCTTGAAAGGCTACTTTATAGCTCAAATGATGTCTTATTAAGTCGTTTGTATCTCTGAATACGATAAATTATTCTTCACGTAGCATTTTAGACACTGATACATATCTTCGTAAAATTGTTATTTATTCCATTATTTGTTCTTTTTGGCAAAACTACAACCGTGTTTTGAAAATGTCACCATTGTTTCAATAGTGGCGTTTTTATTTTAACAACTTGGTTTGAGTTAACAGTTCTGCTTTTAACAAAGCGTTAAAGATCGGGCGAAATGTCAAGATGTTCCCGTCTTGTGCATTTCTGTTTGGCACGTTTAAAGAAAAATAGTTTGTATATAACATAAGGAAAAGATCAACATGTATAACCCTCCCCCCCTTTGTATTTGGTGGGAAGTATTGCTCTCTCTCTCTCACACAGTTCATCACAAACTTCCAAATCTTAATTTTTGTAATAAAATAGCTGCTTATAAACCAAATTTTACAGTAAGAGACATCAAATGTAGATTACAAAGATGCATAATCCGACAACACAGGTGCATTGAGCAACGTCGTTAAGTGTTTTGAAAGGATTAATTAATTTATTCTACCTGACAGCTTGATGGTTGAGAGTCTGAATGTAAAGATTACTTTGCGAATGCGTTGAAACTAACTATATTGTGCCCAAGTGAAATTTAAAGGTGTAATAGTTTAGTTTTTTCCCCATAGTCTGACCAAAGCCTCTTGGTACTTATAAAAAAAATCTCAAAAATAGATATTATCTTTGTTTTAAGTTATTCCACTTGGTCTACATTGAGGCAACGGTTCAGAGAAAGCTATTCTCGTTACGACAGGATTGTGCTCCTATCTATAATGTACAGACTATACAGACATGGCTTGAAGAACAAACCATTTTAAAGACCAAATATAATTCCCATGGAACATCTACAAGAGGAATTCGAATATCAGCTGTGATCTAAGGAATAACGCTTCAAATTGATTTCAGATCTCTGACCAATATTTTTCTGCTAGAATGGCACACAATTCCTGCTGTTATTTGGTATCCTTCAATACAGAAAATATCCATTGCTATTGTAGAAAATGGAGACGCGCATGATGCGAACTTCTCGACTCTTATCTACTAAAAAATTAAATTGTACAAGGGTTCGGATATTTTGGACCGTATATATATCTTGGGCCTGGTGCTCGAGGGGTAGCGTTTCGCGCTTCCAACCAAAGGACAAGGTTCTATTCAAGAGCTGGGCAAGGTTGACTCAACCTTTCATTTTTACTGCAGTGGATCCATAGTGGCCGCGGTAGCCGAGTGGTATAGGTATCGGACTGTGGCTTGCTTTGTCGCAGGTTCGAGCCCAGTACCACTAAAGACCCGCCGTGTAGGGCAGCGATGCACGTTAAATCTGTCGAGAGCTGAAACGTCCTCCCGTTGGTGTGGTGTGGTAGTTAGGAGAGGGGGTGCCAGCTCAGGTGTCATCCACGTCACTTGACCATGGTTCAAAATTACGTGGTCCGTCGCCAAAAGCCCTCGTGTAGCTGAACAGTGCGACGTTCATATTCAATCAATCAAGCAGTGGATCCTTAAATGAGTACAAAGATTGCTTGGGGACTTAAACACTGGGGGTCTCGTTTCAGACTGACCTCCTGATCGGGACATCTGCTCATGCACCTCAGTGCCCAATAGCCACGTATACTGGGAGGGGAACGGTAGGCCCTGGCCTTGAAGGACTGTTGAGCCACTGAGTTTGAGTATATATATGTGTGTGTGTGTGTGTGTGTAACGTATTGAGGATTTTTTTCAGTTATTGTTATCGTTCATCTAAATATGAATGAACAGCATATTCATTTGCGTTACATAAATGGAGAAAACATCAATAATTTTTAACTGAATAGCAAAAAATTAAAAAGAACACTGTGATTTAATTTTATGTGTTAAAAACTTTAATATAGGTTATTTATCCAAGAAAGTCCTTTTGAAATTAATTAATTCTCTCGTGTTTGTGTGTGTTTGTGTGTCAACAGAGTTAGTACAAGAAGAGATGTGATTTAAATATAAACTTGTGTATTTTTTTTAACAATTGCTCTTTTTATTTTTTATTAATCCATTTGGGTTGTAATTTTAAAGTTTGAGTATTTCTTTTTAATTGTGTCATTTTTCGTTCATAGATTTGATGAAAAGAAATCTGTACAGTAGCTCATGTTCTACATAGTTCTACAAACGTATTCTTAAATAAATGTCCCGGAATTTTATATTTTACCAGTTATAGTATCAAACAAGTACTGATGACCGCGAAAAAAAATGAGAGAATACATGCGAGTAAAAATTTTAAAATAACATTGTACAGCTTATAACTAGAATAATTTCATCACTAGTTTTGCAGTTAAAAGGAAATAACAAACACACACTTATTCAAACATATTATGCGATTTCAAACTACCGGTGAGAACTAACCAAGAAACTACCAATGAGCACTTTTCTTATAATAACTACCGACCAAAAGAGCTTTATGGTCTGGTTATTACTACATACAAATTAATTTAATCATCCCTCCTTTTTTCGCTAACTAGTAAAATTGGGTAACAAAGTAGTCGAAACTTAGATAACTACGAAATTTATCATGTCCTAAGTATTCCTCAATTCCAAATACAGTGACCTATGCTGTATTTAAACTAATATAAAGTTACATAGGTCTGTGATGAAATCAAAGCAAGAATAAAATGTGGTTAGATGGGAATTAATGGCAACTTAGAAATGAAAAAATGGTGCCTCAAGAAGAAAAATATAAAGGAATACAATCCCCCCTTTAATAATTTTCACAATTTTCATCGTAGTTGATTCGGCTTAAATTGGCTTAATTCGGCTAAAGCTTAAACTGCTCTTGGAGAGATTTTCGGTTATGATGCTCACCTTTTTTATAAACACCCTTTTATAAGCTTCACTTGTATGTAACGGAAGCTTTGAACTTTTTTACCCACTTTAAAAAAGTCAGATTAGTTCGAAAATTTGCTCACTTGATCAGGACCGATGATAATACAATATTTTAATGATTTGTTTCCATTGTCCTGATCAGGATTGTCTGGACTAATGATTTCCCATTTTCAGATCCCATCCCACATCTGGCGACTAATTCCAAATCTCATTTCCAAATTTAGAGACTAATTCCAGATTTGGTGACTAAATGATTAAGTTATAGTTTAGTTCTATTAAATATGAAAGGGTGTTTTTCAGTTTTTAAACAGTAACTTATTTTGTTAATAATTGACACTACCGTATATCATCGGATAAAGTGGGCGCAGTAGCCCAGTGTTTATGGTGACGAAACGGACGGAGTGTCTTGGTGCCACTAAGATCCTTAAAGAAGGAGCCGATGCACTTGAAAGCCGCTTAAATTTAATATCCTCTAGTTAGTGTGGTAGTTAGGAGTGGAGGTGCCAACTCGGGTGTCGTTTTCGTCTTTTAACATAGTCAAAAATTAAGAGTTCCCTACAAATAGCTCTCGTATTGTTTTGTAGGGCATCATAAATATCATTCTCTCTCACCATCGGATAATAGCAAAAAAAAAAAATCACGTGCTGTTGAACAGTGAGGACGTTTGCAATATCAAGTAAAGAGGGGGAATGGTGCGTGGAACGCCACGCGATAGAAGTGAAACTTCTTTGTCGAAGTTGGAACATTGATTAGATGTCCTAATATTCCAAACTGAACATGTACTAGTATCAATCGCCTAATTTGCATGAAATGTATTTGTGGCAAAATGAGTCGTTCTGATACCAAAACCAAAGTAGGAAGATATTTGCTGGAATTCCTGGGTATACAATACCATTATATTTTTATAAATTTGGTATACTTTTTCTACTTAAACTTTGTCGGTAACTGTAGCATGCTTTAAAGTATTCTAAATTAATTCACGATAAAATAGTTTGCAAAATCTTTTTGTGTTCAGAAACAGACGTTCTAAAAATCCTCTCTAAACGATAATTTATCACAAATCGAACACCCGTTACTGAAAGGATTATTAACAAATCGCTTTTGAAATTCTTTGTATGCATTTTTATAGGAATCATAGTCTTGAAATTAAGATAGAACTTATTATAGTCTTTGAAATGTAAGATTTAGCGCCACCACGCGTTGCTGTGGCTTTGTTTTAATACGTTGATATAATACACTCTGTCGCAAAAAATATATGCACCCAGAAGAAATTGAGCTACATTCACGAAATTTTTGCATGTAGTGTATATGAAAATAAACAAATGATTAAAAATTCAGAACAAAATATCATTTTTTGCGGTTACAGCTTGCAAAAGGTTAAAAATCAGACGTTACAAGCCGAAAACGTGGCATCGATTCAATTAGATCACTAAACGATGCATCTTTAATTCTCCTGTATCTCAAATCGTCCAGACATGCTCCGAAAGTTACTGCAGGCCAAACGTCATATCCTTGAAGACATTATCGCGCAGTATGTGGACGAGCATTATCCTGTTGATAAATGGCACCTGGGTGACTTTTGGGAAATTCGGCGTTAAAATATCGTCCATTTTTATAGACCACTAAAGAATCATAGTCTTTGAAATGCCGGATCGGAGCTGGCCGGTGCGCCTCCAGAACGGTGGTCATCATTATGATTCATCACTGAAGATGACACGTCTCCAGTCTTTTCACCACGGCAAAAATCCAGTCGGCACTGCCTATGATGTGGGGTCAGTGGTGTCTGCGGACGTCGGGCTCGGTCAGTCGTCTTATGGTTTCTCTTGATGGCACTGGATGTGTAAGTGGCGTTGAATCGATGCCGAAGTGGCCAATTGCACGATTATTCCTCCGCGACGGTACACTCTACCTTCTGTGATCCACTGTTGCCAACACCGAGCAACATTTAATGCAGGCAGTCAAATTTGGGGAGTTGAAATTTAGCACCAAACAACATAATGGTTTTAAGCCTTGTTTTGCGAAATTTATTCATCTCTTACCAGACTACTACTTGACGTGATTGTATAGTATAATGCAAGAATTCTATTTATGCAGGCAGTCAAATTTGTTAAATAACAATATAAGAAGATTTAATTTTAACAATATAAGAATGAGGTGACTATATATATATATATATATATATATATAACGTTGATTTTTATCAATTTTTAATATAGTTTATATAATTTTAAAGTATAATAATAAACAAGTTTATACAACTAATCGCTAAACGGTGCACAATATTTTTCGGTAACTCGTCTTTTGCTAACTCAAATATATTCGATGTTCTCCCCAACACGTGAGCATGAAATATATAGTTGCCCATTCAAGAAACATGGAATTTCAAACATCAAATGGACATTGTTTGGCTTTGAGATTTATTTATAGTCATCCCTAAAACCAAAAACGAATCTGAAATTGAAACCTTTTAAATGGTATTGGAGATTCTGGCGATATCAGTGGAACATGTGGCAACAGGACGATTTTTTCTTTGAACTTTGCAGTCAAAATGTTTGCTTCAAGAAGTTTCTCGGTAATTATTTCGATGAATAAACATGTACCGTTGCATAATCTAGGTGGATTTAAGTTACGCAACAAAATAACCAGGAAATCAATCTTCAACTGTAGATTGTGTGGTGGCATTCCTGATATATTCAGATAATTCAAAAAAATGGTACGTGGAACGCCACGCGATAGAAGTGAAACTTGTTTGGCGATGTTGGAACATTGATTATTTGTTCTAATATGCCAAACTGACCGTGTACAAGTCTCAATCGCCTAATTTGCATGAAAAGTATTCGTGGCGAATTGAGTCTTACTCATACGAAATCCAAAGTAGGAAAATTTGCTGGGGAATTACTGGGTATACAAAACTATTATATTTTGATAAATTTGGTATACTTTTTCTACTTAAACATTGTTAGTAATTGTAACATTCTTTAATGTCTTCTAAATTAATTCCCAGTAAAATATTTTTCCACCTAGCAACAGGCATTCTCAAATCATCTCTAAACCATAATCTATCACAAATCATACACCCGTGACGGAAAGGATTATCAACGAATAGCTTTTGAAAATCTTTGTAAGCATTTTTGTGGGTGATTGAATATTAACGGCGCACTGTTCAGCTACACGAGGGCTTTTCGCGACGGACTTCGTAAATTTGAATCATGGTCAAGTGATGCGGACGCCACCTGAGTTGACAATCCCCCCTCTCCTAACTACCACACCACACCAATGGGAGGACGTTTGAGCTCTCAACATATTTATCGTGCATCGCACCCCTATACGGCGCGTCTTAAGTGGTACTCGGCTCGAACTCGTGACACACCAGCCACGATCTGATACTTTGACCACTAGGCTACCGTGGCCGCGCATTTTTATGGAAATCCTAGTCTTTGTAACGTAAGATAGAATTTATCATCGATTCACATGCATTAGTTGCAACATGCACTAGAATTGTTGAGGGTTCTGTAGTTGATGGCACACGAAGACGGTTCACGAAGTCCGTATTAATCTGTGCTGTCATAAGAAGAGTCTCAATAGAGCATTCCCATCCCATAAACTCGGCATTAAGAGGGTATTTTGCAATGCTCTTTTTCCATGCTCGATATTCTCTCATCTGTACTCTGATGGAGATTTGGCAGTAGCACTTGATGAATTTGCTCTATTTTTCTATTTTTTTGTCACTTTTTCGGTTGGAATTGCTGCTAGTTTTTTCCTTTTTTTCATTCACGAAACTCTTTTCATCTTTGATTTCGGCATTCTGACTAGAATTAATAATAATTCAACCCAAATGAAAATTAAAGAAATAAATTAGCCATCGAACACATCGCCATGTAGCCAACAATCTAAATAAAATTTCAAAAAGGCACGCTTTTGCTGCGAGAGCTATTTTGTCTACACCGTAATGCTCCCACTGCAACTGATACGACCGCTGATAATGTTCCTGGGTCTGGGGAAAAGAACCCCTAATCGGAAGGGGGCAAGTTGACAAGTCGGAGACGTGGGCCATTGTTCAACTTTTTCACCAATATGACGCAAGTCACGCGTTGTCCCTTCCCCTTTCTCCTCACCATGGCGATGATTTCGGGGGGGGGGAGAGTACTTCCGTTCACTTTTTCACTGTTTCGCAAAACTGGGCAAATTTCTCATTCGCTCTCGAGTGCTAAGACGTTTCACATCAAAAACTCAGTTGGAAAATTTATGGTTTTGTTTTCATCACCAATATTGTTGATTGATTAAAAAGGCATTGAATCCCCTGGCAACAACTCTCTATTTGGAAGTTTATTTCGTTAACATCAACATATTTTCTGCCTAAGGAACAGGATCCCCGAGCCAATCATTATCTAGAAAACTGTTCAGTCTATCCAGGAAGACACTCTCAATGAGTTCATTTTTTTTGTCTCAACAGTAGAGCAGAAGTTGTTTGCAGTTCTTCCTCGTTTCTAACATCCCGCATTTATAAAATATTTGCGCCTATGGATCCACTTGCAACTGTATTCACGTGTTTATGATTAATCGAAGTGTTTCGACGTTTCGCCATAAAAACGATTATATTAAACATTCGTTAATCTCGTGAGCAAAAATAATACGAGGAATGACTGTCGGAAATTATCATACAGTAGAAGGACAGTACCACCGAACATTTTTTGCTCCCGCTTAAATCTTTCAAAGTTCTATAATATGCCTCAAGGAAATGTTTATGGGATATGGTACACACACACACACACACACTCATCTGATTATGAGTGAACTCCTTTGCAATACCGTAGCCAATCCGCTCTTTTTTCAATGATACACATTGCACCTGGTTTCTTATGAATGTCTAACGGAAGCTTGAATGCGAAATGTGTAGTTTGTCCACCATCTAACAAAGTGAAAACAATGCCTGAAAATGTATAATTGCAAATATAATTTCCTATTGCAATCGTAGTTTTGCAAGGATATGCCTGCAAGTTTAGTAGCTATAGGAAATGAGCATTCAGACGCGGGACTCGAACGCAAAGCCATTCGACCTCATTCGGCAATATCCAGCTAAGTTAGGGGAGTTTCTGAAATCCAAATCCAGATTCTCGTTCTCCACACCGAGATACACACCGTGACCACTTTCGTTGCACCCACCCCTGCAAGTTCGGTCTCTGAAGGGGGCATTATGGTCATCCGACAAAATTATGGGAACTTCTGAAATTCAATTTCATATTTATGTTCCCCATCCAGAAAAAATCCAAGTAATCACTTTTCTAACTCTCAAGGATTTTAAGGTTAGTCCCTACGATGGTTCGCGTAAAATATGGATCTGGTATTGTTTCGCAATGTAATCGCCTGGCGTTGTCATGGAATTTTTTTAATCGAAAGGGAATATTCAGATCAGCGATCCTGATCAGAGTTCACTTTTTGTGTTCCTACAACTCCTAAAATTCGATTTCAGATTCTCACTCCAAAACGCACACGAGACTGACTTTTGATGTCCCAGCGCGTGCACCTTCAGTCGCCAGATGGAATGAAAATCCGGACGTGAGACTTGGATGCAAAGCCTTTCAACCTCATTCCGATAATATCCCGCAAAAGTCACGGGAGTTTCTGAAATATGAGATTCTCGTTTCCCGCCCCTAGATGCAAACTGAAACTATTTTTGTTACCCTCGAGCCTGCAAGTTCAGTTCATGGGAGAAGGGGCATTAGAGTCTTCCAGCATTATCCGGCAAAATTTCGGGATTTCGGATTCTCGTTCACCACCCCGAAGTACACCAGAAATGCACTTTTCACGCACCAAGACTTTAAGCCCCTGCCTCGGTCTGCGTAAAATATGGTCGTTGGGAATTATCGGCAAAGTTACGGGAATTTCTGGAATCGGATATCAGATTCAGATTGTCCGTTTCAAGATAAGTCAGGGACCAAGTTTTCGCATTTCAAGACTTTTAAGGTAAGCCCTGCCACGGTGTGTCTAAAATGCGGTCATCCGACAAAATTACACAAATTTCTAAAATTCAATTTCAGGTTCTCGTTCGCCATCTCGAAATACATTAGAAACGCACTTTTTTCGCTGTAAGACTTTTGGGGTAAGCTCCGGACATGTTTCGTGTTATAGGTGGCCATCCGGCACCATCCGGCAAAGTTAAGGTAATTTCTTAGATGCAATATATTAAATTCGGGGAGACCTTTTTGAAATACGCCAGGAAGTACGTTTTCGTGCTTCAAGGCTTTTAAGGTAACCCTCTGCCGTGAGGTGTGTAAAATACGGTTGACCGACATTATCCGGCAAAGTTTCGGGTATTATTGGAAATCGATTCGAAATTCGGTTTCCACACTTCGAAATACGCCAGGCATTCATTTTTCATGCACTTCGGTCAACAAAATCCGTTTCTGCAGACACACACGCATTGCGACATTTTGTAAATTTTCCCTTTTCTCGGATTTTTTTCATTACCTGCAATAAAAAAAATTATGACGTCATTAATTGACCTCCGCCGTCGAACACAGCGCCATGTAGCCAACAACCTAAGGAAATATTTCAAAAAGTCACGTTTTTACTGCGAGAGCTTTTTTCTCTACACCGTAATGCACACACTACAACTCATACAACCGTTAGTTTGACCGCTATTTTGCCAAAATGGCGACGATTCAGGGGGATGAGTGGGTTCGCTTTTTCACCCTAATGCAAAACCGGGCAAATTTCTCATTTACTCTGGAGCCCAAAGAAGTTTCACTTCAAAAATTATGCCTTATCCTTTCAGGTCTGTGTACAAGATATCGATTGTTCAAGTTATTTACGTTTACGGATTATTTTTTGGATCACATAGTGTTTATATAGTAATTTAATGGAGAATAAACTTGGTTAATTTTTCGACCCATCCCATTCATTTTGCGAGACCATTTCATTCGGATGAAATATCCACTGCTCGTCTTATAAAATTTTTTAATGGTTTAAAAGGAACTAAATTATGATGCTAATGGGTTAACTGACTAATTAAATTAATACAATTAATTAAGTTCTAAAATATTTTTTACATCTTCATGTTGAAGAGGAAATATTCTCCCGGCCACTTCTAAGTTTTATACTCTCTGAAATGTTTCCATGTAAATGAACACTGACGGTTCCAGACATTTTGAAACGAAATAAAGCAGATAAACATTTATAAGAAATTAAAATAATTAAAAGTAAATGGTTTCCGAACTTATTAAATGCTTGGGATGTTGAGTGCGAATAATTTTTTTTCATTCAGTTGAATGAATTTTAATAATAAAATTGAAAAGTAGGAAGAAGAAAATGTCTGAATATCTATTTTTCTGATTAATTGAAATAACACAAAATTAAGAATTATAGAAAAATAATATTTCAATATACTTTTGAAATGAGAGAAAGAGAGAGATCATTTGAAAAACTTTTAATCGAGATAAAGTACCGCAAATGCACTTATATTTCGAAGCTGCAGTTAGGAATTTCTAAATAATTTAATAGTCATTGCAGCAGAAATCAAGTTAGGAGGAATTGAAACGTAACGAGTTACGAGTTTGTTAAAACTCGGAAGTTATTCAAATATTAACTACTACTTGAACCAATTAGATGAAGATGGATCTCATTGGAATTAATTCATCTGATTACAGCTCTCGTTATTGAATCAGAAAGGGACAGTTCTGCGCAGTAGAAGGTTGAAATTCCCTTGCAAAAATTTTAGTAAGTGGTTGAAAGTTTTAAAAGTAGGGATATTAGAGAGAAAGTAATTATTTCATATGTATTTGCATGAATGATTCAAAATCATCTGTAAATTGTAATCAAATATACTTTAACAAGTAAAACTCAAATCGGAAATAGTTTTGAATGTTTACTATTTGAATGTTGTTGTAGTTGTTGTTGCTCATACCATCTGTCTGACGGAGTCAGATCGAGACCTACGAAATTCATCGTGGCAAGGGACTAGATGTACGCCTGTCGTTGGCCTTAGCCTTGAGCACCATACATGTTACAGTAGGATTTACCTCGGTGAAATTATCGAAGGGAAAGAATGAATGTTGCTAGAGCCTGTGAGACAGGTTGTACTTCTTTACGGTAGATGGCGACACCACCGATCTCCACCTCCACAATTTAGGCATGGAACTGGAGGGGAGGGAAATATTATCCAGTCCCCTGCACTCGTGGTTTTAGCGGCGACCGCCCACAAGACTTTCGGACCCACTGGTTTAACGAACACGTACTCCGTGTGTACTCGGAGGGTATTTGGTAGCATCGGGCATCAAACCCTAGAGTCTGATGCTCTAACCACTAGGCTACCCGCGGAACCACTATTTGAATAAACAATATAAGAGAAAAAACTACCAATTTTCTTTCGTTCGTGCCTCGCTTGTCGGTTCGAAACCTGATGCTACATTTGACCCGCTTTATGGAAGGGCTTTTGCACCTTAAATATGTACTCAAAGCCTTTCCATTGGCATAGTGGGATAGTTTATTAGGGGGGTGAGCTCAGGTTTCGTCCTCGTCACTTAGACTGAGGCTCGAAATTGTGAGATTCGTCGCCAATAGCCCTCGTGTTTCTTTTCGGGTGACGTAATAAAACTCTTACTGACTCATTTTCAATGAGCTCAAGTGTGAATTACGTAACTCTTACTTAAGAAACCTGGAATCATTTGATTTTTTTTGTAAACATTTCTTTTGCTTTTGAGATTCATCTTTATGCATGCATATATATAGAGTAGAACGTCGTTTATCGGAACTATCCGGAGCGTCAAATATCCGGACCAGTTTTTTTTTTTGTTAACTACATGTACTGTATATGAATACGTTTTCGAACAGAGCAATGCTCCACAGTTGTTCCGCGAGAGGCTAAAAGTGGCGGAAAAACCTCTCAGGGATATTTGGGGAATTTCATTTGTGTGATTTGGTAAACATCTGCACGGAGAGTATTAGCTCAATTTGTTTCCAAGTGAGGGGGTGTATACGCGCTATTTTGTTGAGTTGTGAACTGTTATGGCTTAGAATTCAAAACGGAATTGCGGCGTCTTGAACATAGAGACAAAACTTGAAATACTGAACCGTTGCGCGAAGGCAGAAAGTGGAGCGTCTCTAGCACGGTTTTATAATGATGGAAAGTCAACAATTTCTGACATAAATAAAGCCGAGAAACCATTTAAAACTTTGAGTTAAAACTTGACTCAGAAGATGGCTGGAAGAAAAGGAAAACCATGAGTAAAGCAAACGATGTTGTTCCTGATAGAGCACTCTACTTGTGGTTTTCACAAAGAAGGAACAAAGGGGATCCGATATCGGAATCGAGAAATTAGGCGGTTCAGCTGATTTCAAAGCTAGCACTGGTTGGTTAAAGAACTGTTAATCAGAATTTTAAGAATGCGACGAAGAAGATGTAGAAACCTGGATGGCATGCGATGCAGAAGATTGTGGATTTCAAATTCTAAATGATGATGATATTGTGACTTCCGTACAAGAAGAATCCGACCCTGCCAACGATGAAACGGATGCAGACGACGACAACAATAACGAAAGTAGAAAGGGTCCATCAAATGCTGACGCGTTTACGAACAACAATCAGAGTGCTGTCCTACTCAACTATACTGCTTTTCAAGGGAATCAGAGACCTTGCAGCGATAAAGCGAAGGTGTACAATCATGCAACGAAAAATAAGTGATTTTTTTTCCCACAACAAAGGTAAAATTGCAACATTTTGCACCTTTTTTGCTTTTTCTTCAATCACGTTTTCAGCATATGATGATTTTCAATATTCGTATAGTGTCCGGTTTCATATACTGCATGGATTGCATTCGGTGACCGGTCCCAATTGATTCGGATAAACGGCGTTCTACTGCATATATACCAGTGGTTCCCAAAAGGACAGACTGTGCCTGAATGCGATGGAAAGAAATCGGTCAGGTCCGTTTGAAGAAGCTTTATTTTCTGTGTTTTTACTCAGTTACAAAAAATACATCCGGCAGCTCTCGAGCGCCCTCTTACGGCGAAAAATAACAACATGCCGCCCACCTTGAAATATTATTTCAATATAAATGTGAACAATATAAAGTTACACAAATGGAAAATTTAAAATTTAAGAAAACATTCAAAACAATGTAGTATATGCATATTTAAATGAGCTACAAATAATAAAATATGGATTTAAATCGGTAGAAGACTTAATTTTGTTATATTTCTTTTAAATATTCCATCTGATGTTTTGACATTGACAACCCTGACTTTATTGTCTAGATCAGGATACAATTGAACAATTCTACCCCTTTTCCATCTAGTAGGGGGTAAATTGTCATCTTTTATAAGGCACAAGTCATTCACTTGAAAATTTTTATTGCCTTTGTTGCAATCGAGTTAAATACTCCTTGTGCCAACGTTTCCAAAACTGTTGAACTAGTTTTTGAATTTGTTGCCATCTCGTTAGATTGGAATTATTTGAGTCAATATAATTGGGTTCAGGAATACTTGTCAATGGCCTTCCAATAATGAAATGACTAGGCGTTAAGGCTGATAGGTCATTTGGGTCATTAGATATGGGCGTTAATAGTCTGGAATTAAGACAATCCTCTATTTCAGTTAGAAATGTTTCAAATTCTTCTTATGTTAATTTCGTTTCTCCAACAACGCGTTTTAAGTGATACTTAGTTGACTTTATTCCTGCTTCCCAGAGACCACCCATGTGTGGTGCACCAGGAATATTTTGATGCCATTTAAAACCATTATCAGTTAAAAATTTACTAACATTTTGATTATAATTGTCTGATTTTGCAAGATTTTCAAATTGCATGAGTTTGCGTTTTGCGCCAACAAAGTTGGAACCGCAATCACTGTATATGTCGCTGCATTTTCCTCTGCAGAAAATAAACCTCTTCAGAGCTGCAATAAATGCATCTGCTGACAGATCAGTCACTAGTTCTAGATGAATAGCTCTAGTAGTGAAACAAACAAACAGAGCTATGTATGTTTTAAAGGATTTGGAACCTCTGCCTTTAAGGGTTTTAATTTGAAAAGAGCCAGCATAATCTACTCCACAGCGCATAAAGGCAGGAGCAGGAGAAATGCGTGAAGATGGCAAATCGCCCATCATCTGATTAGTGATGGAAGCTCTTACTTTGCAACATTTTATACATTTTCTGATTAAGTGTCTGATGATATCTCTAGCACCTATTATCCAATATTTTTCTTGAATACAAGATTGCACAAGTTGTGTACCAGCATGCAAGAGCATTTCATGATAATGTCTAACAATGACATCTGTTAGAATATGCCTTTTTGGCAGTAAGATGGGATGTTTGTGGCCGTATGCGAAATTTGCATGTCGCAAACGACCGCCCACCCTGAGAATATTTGAACAATCCAAAAATGGATTTGGAGATAAAATTTTGCTTCTGCAAGATAGTGATTGATTTCATTTTAAAGCATTGATCTCATTCTTAAACTCAACAATTTGCACTGATTTAATTAATATATACATAGCATTAGTTAGTTCACTAGTTTTTAAAAGTCCAATTATTTTATCATTTGAATTTCTACAATTATTAATAAATCTTAAACAATATGTTATTACACGTTTAAGTTTAGAAAGAGAAGACAATTTATGAAGTAAATCATTAACATCAGGCAAGTGATTTGGTACAATAGTTGATTGTAATGCACAATACCTTTTTTCTGGCACAGCATCATTCAATGAAGGAACAGAAGAGTCTGTCTGAATAGGAAAAGTTTTATGTAAAAACTTGGGACCACACAACCAACCATATTGAAGTGAGTAAAGTTGAAGATGATACACCACGGGTTGTAAGATCTGCAGGATTTGCACTTTCACTGATATGATGCCATTGGGTAGCAGAAGACAACGTCTGGATTTTCGCCACTCTGTTGGCTACGAAGGTCTTCCGTCGGCTGGCATGGGATCCAACCCAAGGAAGTACGATAGTAGAATCCGTATAAAATTGGGTTTGTGATATAGGGTAATTCAGAGATTTACAAGTAAAGTCCATCAGTTTAACTAACAGAAGAGCTCCACACAATTCTAGTCGAGGAAGTGAGACAGGTTTCAGCGGGACAACTCTTGTCTTGGCTATTATTAGTTGAACGTTGATTTTTTCTGTATCTGAAACAGAGCGACAGTAAATTGCAGCTGCATAAGCCTTTTCGGAAGCATCACTGAAGCCAAATAAATGAAATTGGTTGTCTGAATCGACGAACAAGAATCGAGGAATTTTGATGTCTTTGACCAATTGCACATCCTTAGCAAGTTGTTCCCATTCAATTGTAATGTCTGGAGAAACCCTTTCATTCCACTGCAACTGTTGTTTCCACAGTCTTTGCATGATTGTTTTATACTGGATTGTGATGGGTGACAGCCATCCAAGTGGATCGAAAGTCTTAGCAATTGTTGAAAGTAATGTTCTTTTGGTTAAGGGGCCTTCAAAAGATAAAGGAGTGATTTTGAAGTAAAATACATCTGAAGCTGGATGCCACAGGATACCTAATGTGTTTACTGTATCATCATTGTCTATATTCAAAGAAGCATTAGATAAACGCATATCTGAATCGATTGAATTTAAGAGTTCGTTGCAACTAGAAGCCCATTTTCTCAACACAAGTCCGGCACTGGACAACATTTGAGTCAATTGGTTTTGTAGTTCCAAGGCTTCAGAGAGTGAATTGGCTCCGGACATCAAATCATCAACGTAGAAGTCATTGAGAGCTGCTTTAGAAGTAAGAGGAAAATTCTTTGCTTCGTTTAATGCCAACTGCTGTAAGCACTTTATTGCAAGGTACGGCGCTGATGCAGTTCCATAAGCTATTCTTGTCAACCTAAAGTCTTGAATTGGCTCAAAAGGTGAATTACGCCAAACGATTCTCTGAAAATCCGAATTTTGTAGTGTTTTGTCTATGTCTGCTGTAATGGCTATTTTGTGCGTCCTAAAGAGAAGGAGTAATGTTGTTAAGTCAGTTTGTAGCTGTGGACCAACCATTAATTTATCGTTGAGAGAAATCCCACTTTGCAGACCCGTCAAACACCACGCGAAATTTATCTCCATTTTTATTGGGTACTGGGTGATGCGGTAGATAAAAACTGGAACTAGCTGGAACGTCAATCTCGTTCTCAGGGATTAACTCCATGTGACCAAGTTTCAAATACTCGTTCATAAATTTGTGATATTGATCGGAAAGTGATTTGTTTTTACTAAATCGACGTTCAATTTGCTGTAGACGATGCACGGCAGTGTCTCTAGATGAACCAAGTTCATCACTAGAGTCTCGGAATGGAAAATTGACTACGAACCTGCCTGTTGATTCACGAGTATGAGCTCTTTTGAAATGATTCTCGCAAGCAATTTCTTCATTCGTGAAAGGTTTTGTTTCACTGAGTTCCTCTAATTGCCAGAATTTATCGAGCTGAAACTCTACTGCATTGTAACTTGCATGATTTGAAATAAATCTTTGGCACGAAATTTTGTTTTTCAAGAACAACCTAAACCGAAAATGGATTTCATTGCAGTTAAAGATTGTCCCTGAACATTTAAATGTCTATTGAGCATGATTTCTCTAAATACGTCAGCACCTAACAAAATGTCTATTGGGCCTGGCTGGAGACAGTTGACATCCACTAAATTTAAATGCTTAAATGTATTCAAAGCAGACGCATCGACTTGAAATTGAGGAAGGTCACAGGGGATTTTGGGTAAAATTAATGCATCTACAGCAGTGTTTCTCAAAGTTTGGGGCGCGCCCCCTGGGGGCGCGATGACCCTACAAGGGGGCGAGAGCGTATCGAAAATTTAAAGATTTTTTTAAAAAAAATAACCGGAAAGAGAAGTAAAACAAAATGCTTTCTTCCATAATAAAAAAATACACACAACAACACTGACATAATTTATGTTTATTATCTGGCTTTTTTCCGTAATCAAATAGCTATCTTTGATCCCAAAACCAAATTAAAGAAAAAAAAACATTTTGTTTTATTTGCTGTATTTCCTCAATGAGAGATTTTTTTTATTACGTTTTAACATAAAATATTACTCGTTAAAAGAAAAAACGAAACCCAGACCCTGAGAAAAATTCTAAGATAAACAATTCACCACTGTAATTATTATTGAAATACTGTACATTAGTTGTAGAAAAAGAAAAGGAAGTCATGATTCACTTTTCAGCCAGGCTGCTTAGTACGTTTGCTAATTATTTGATTGACCTTCAATCTTATGGTATGGTTATTATCAATATTATTTCCCTCCCATCTTTTATGCGTTTGCTTTTCGCTTAGGGAAATTGTAAATAATTGAGTTTTGCGATATTTGGAAAAGAATTGATTGGTTTAACATTTCTGTAGGATAATTGAAAAGTGTCTGATTTGCGTCCTTTATTATGGTCTTGTACTTTTGAATCATTTTAGTTCAGTTTTATTGGATTTTTCTCAAATCATCAAAGAATTGAATAGTCCTTGAAAGAAGGTAAGTATACTTTCTATAAATTAAAATATTCACTAGAATTCCGATTTGTATCGTGTACAGTAAAAATAATTCTAAACAAATGATTGGGGTGACTGAGTCCCCCCGCACTACCATTAATGTTAGTATCGAGTACGCGCTTGCTCCCAGGTTAAAACATTTTGAAGTCTTCTCGCTTTAAATGTTAAAAAGTGACACAATTATTCTTCATCGGAATTTTATATTCTTTTTCATAATTTAACATTAATTCTAAATGCTAATTGTGTGAGGTTTAAAATTACAGTTCTTTTAAACAGTTATTTACAATTATAGCATTTATCTAAAAAAAAATCATTTTACATTTTTGTATACAATGTCGTGCACACAGTTTTACTCTCCTTACAGTTCAGCTATTATATCAAGAATGTTTTATTTTTTTAAAAAATGAACTCGTGCGAAGAGTCGGTGTTTCAGCCAGTATACGTTTGATGTATCTGTGTACTGAAGAAGGTATTTTATAAATAATTTCTTATTACTGAATTTGGCCGCGGTAGCCGAGTGGTATAGGTATCGGATCGTGGCTTGCCTTGTCACGAGTTCGAGCCCAGTACCACTAAAGACCCACCATGTAGGGCAGCGATGCACGTTAAACCTGTTGAGAGTTGAAACGTTTTCCCGTTGGTGTGGTGTGGTAGTTAGGAGAGAGGGGTGCCAGCTCAGGTGTCATCCACGTCACTTGACCATGGTTCAAAATTGCGTGGTCCGTCGTCAAAAGCCCTCATGCAGCTGAACAGTGCGACGTTAATATTCAATCAATCAATCTTATTACTAAATTAAGAACAAGTTTAATAATTATTAGGGACTTCCACGGGCTTGTCTTGTAGAGGAAAGTTTTTCAAAGGAAGGTTTAATATCAGAAATTGACACTTAAAAGAGTTATTTTTCTATATTTAGCTGAGATCTATATTTTGTCTTCAAGGCATCCTTTGCAGAAAATCCGGTTTGAAAAAGGTAGGATGTTGAAAATGGTAATAGTATACGAAGTGCTTTTGTTTTCAGTACAGATAATTCCTCATCCACCTCTACCCCAAATTCAAAGAGCGATTTATTACAAAATTGCCTTTTAATTTTTCACTGGATGTGAAATCTATGAAGATTTCTTCTTCGGAAGTTGAGAGCCCTTCTGGAGTATCTTGAAATAGATCCCTAAAATCCACTCGTAACTTGCTACCAAGCTGTCCTCATCCAGAAAATATTTTTAAAATTCTTTGCCAACATAGCTAAATGATTTTACATGTTTTAAAAACAACTTTCACATGTTGTTCTACAGATTTGTAAGTTTTAACACATATCGAGCTGGGGCTTTTTTTTCCATCATTTACTTCAGTAGTGGTAAATCCAAAATTTAAGTATTTTTGAGAAGATCGCCTTGATTTAATTTTCGGAACCATGCTCGTTCGTCTGTGTACTTGTTGATTCTTTATTATGGTCGAATGTTTGCTTATGACTTAAAAATGTATGTATGATATTGTTTTAATCTACTGCCGTAAATACTTAATTACCGTGAATTACAATTAAGGTGGAAATTTAAAAAATGTACATTCAAGCTAGATTCGGTAGCTATAGGAGTATCGAGTCGACTAAAACTGACTGGAATTGTACGAGGAAAAGCATTTTTACATGTTTTGCGCAAACGTCCGATAGGTTGCCCAGACTCACGCAAACGTACCCTATAATGCCAGATGTGATGGATATGATAGAGAGCGACATTGACTAGACAATTTTTCTAATGACATTTGTACTTTGAGAAATGAATGCTAAAGGAAATAAATCTTTAATTAAATACATCATTTTGCGATCTGATCCAATTTAAAAATTAGAGAAAGAAAAATAACATATAATTCTCTAAGTAATATATATTTTAAGTAATTTTTTTAAAATATATATTACTTAAAAGTTACATATACACAAAATTTAATACACTTATCGTATTAATTTGTACGGTTTATAATTAAGATCGTATTGTAACTCTCTCTCAAAGTGCATTTTTATTGCAGTAAATACATTAGTGTTGTACAGGGGGTGAGACAAAAATTATGATTGAAAATTGGTCGCCAGTATTGAAAGTTTGAGAAACACTGCTTTTAATGTATGAGTGGTGCACAGAGTATTTTATGACTAATTAATTAATACTAAATTAAGAACAAGTTTAATAATTATTAGCTACTTCCATGGGCTTGTCTTACAGAGCAAAGTTTTTGAAAGGAGTTTTAAGATAAGAAATTGACCCTCTGAGTTCATTTTCTATATTTAGCTGATATCTATATTTTGTCTTCTAAGCAACCACCGCATTTTTTAATATGTTCCAATTTAAAAATCAGAGAAAGGAAAAATAACTTAGTAATTATCCTATTACTTAACTTTTTTGCTTAAAAGTAACATATACAAAAATTTAATACTTATGTCATGAATTTGTACGGTTTATAATAAATATTGTTGCTTTATCGTAAAAGTGCATTATTATTGCATTCAGTAAATTATTATGTATAAGGGGGGCGCGATAAAAATTGTGATTGAAAAGGGGGCGCCAGTATTGAAAGTTTGAGAAGCACTGATCTACAGTAATACTTGTGTTTTTGTAAAAAAATGATGTTATTTCTAACTGAACTAAGCCTGCTACTCTGCCCACCTTTCGCGAACTCAAGTCGTCTACATTTATGTTTACGCTAGTACGTTTAAGTTGTAATAAATTTACACAACTCTCTCTAACAAATAAGCCTTGACTGGCTGAATCGATGAGTATTCTGCATTTTTGCAAAACGCCATTAATGTCTTTAACGTTAACAATTGCAGTAGGCAATAAAACAGCCTGAGAGGCAGGTACTGTTACGTTATTGCAACTAATCGTGGAATTCTCCGTGTGTATATCGAATACCGTGTTGTGAATTAAATTTTTGTTGTTATTTGAATTTTTGCTATTATTTGGATTTTTTGAACATAATAAACTATGTGATTTGCAACAGAATTTCCAAACACCCGCATGACATTTGGGAATGGGATGCGTTTTATTTCCTCTAAGATAGTTAAAACACAATTTGTATTTTTTAACAACATCCCATTTTTCTTTAATCGGAAGTTCTAAAAAACTATCGCACATGAATAATCCAAAATGTGCATCGCTATTGCAATGTACGCAAACATTCGAGACTGTTTTTGAAGAGTAAGAAATTTTTTGTTTGTGTGAGTCATTTTACTTCCCCCCCCGCGCGCTTCGAAGAGAACAGATGTTTTTTCTTTCTGGCACTTGGCTAAAGACGCAATAGCGGTCGCTCTGCTTAAAACAAACGATTTAAATTCGGAGAAAGAGGGATTTTTGTTTTTGTTTGTTCGAGAGTCCAAACGCATAATGTTTCGGAGTCGAGTTTCCCCCTTAGCAAGAAAATTAGGAGGGTGTCCCAATATTCCACGGGCTGCCTCAATGTTTGCAGGGTGTCAGTGCATTGTTGGGTGGTGTCAATTAGCTTTCGCAATCCTGAAGCTGATTCTTGTTTTAAAATAGGCTGCGAAACTAATTTATTTAATGCGGCATTTATAATTTCTGCTTCATTCTCATTCCACGCCTTTTTATAATTATCGTTTGTGATTTGAATGGATTGTAATAAAGTGGCTGCTTTGCCCTTTACAGAGAGTTTAAGATACTGCAGTTTTTGACTATCACTTAAAGTACTATTATTCCCTACACTCGCTAGAAATAAATCGCGAAAAGAGATCCAGTCTATATAATTTGAAGTGAATACTGGCATTTCTATGCGATGAAGTTTAATATCGCTTACTTTAGTGTTAACAATGTTTTGGCATGCATTAGTATTATTATGATTAGCAAGTTTTTTCATTTCCTCTTTTAAAATAATTTTTAGTGTATCTAATTTCGAAAATAAATCATGCATTTCCATTTCATAAACGTTAATCTTCATCTGCACAAGTGCTTGAAAGATTATCGTTTAAATTATTTATTTCAATATCTATTGAATTAACACAGTGTTTCTCAAACTGTGGGGCGCGCGATAACCTTACGAGGGGGGCGCGAGCATATCGAAAATAAAAGATTTAAAAAATAATTAAGATACTGGAATGAATTAAAACACAAAATACTTTCAAGCATAATAAAAAATGCACTTTTACTATGATATAAGTTATAGGCGATATTAAGTCACCAAAAAAAGAAACTTCTTCAATACTTGATTAGCTATCTTTGATCTTATAACCAAATAAAAAACATTTTATTTAATTTGCTGTAATACCATGATGAAAGAGTTTTTATTATGTTTTCTTTTTTAAAACTAACATTCCACTCTTTCTGAGAAAAAACGGATCCCAGATCCAGAATCGAAAAAATTTAGGAACATAAAAAATTCATCACTGTCATTATTTTTGAAATACTGCACATTATAGCTGTAATTTGTTTGACCTTCTAAGTTATTGGTACAGTTAGTTATGACCCCTCTCTTATGCATTTATTTCTCATTTAAGGAAGTTGTAAGTAATGTATTTCTCTGTTGCGCTTTTTCCATGCAAAACAGTTTTATGATATTTGGAAAACCACGGAGAGCACACACACACTTTGATGGATTACTTTGCGAAGACTTAGACCAAGATGAGTATTTTCAAACATATAAAGCTTAACTATTGTTTTTAGCAGTAAAACATACATATTATCATAATTAATACACTGTTTACCCGGAAGTGGTAGCGCGGGACACACAGATCACGAAATTGTTAATTCTGGCAAAACTGTTTATTTGTTAACAAAGAAAGATTTAAAAAGTCTTTGAAAGTAGGTAAGTAAACTTTCTCTTAATTAAATTATTCACTGCAATAACGATTTGTATCGTGTACAATAAAATAATTATAAAAAAAAGATTGGGGTGACTCAATAACCCCGCTCGACCGTATCGAGTGTGCGCCTGCTCCCAGGTTAAAACATGTTGAAGTCTTTTTGCTTTAAATATTGAAAATAATACAATTATTCTTCATCGGAATTTTATATTATTGTTCATTATTTAACATCAATTATAAATGCTAATTCTGTGAGGCTTATAATTAAAATTCGCTTAAAACTAATTATAATTTGAGCAATCATTTAAAAAAAACATTTTACATTTTTGTAAACATTGTCGCGCACTTTGCTTTACTCTCCTTACAATTCAGCTATTATATCAACAATGTTTTATTTTCTTATAAATGTGTGTGTGTGAACTTCTGCAAAGAGCGAGTACTTCGGACGGTATACTTTTAATGTACCAGTGCTGCACAGAGTATTTTATAACTAATTAATTAATACTAAATTAAGAACAAGTTTAATAAGTATTAGAGGCTTCCATGGGCTTGTCTTGCAAAGCAAAGTTTTTATAAGGAATGCTTATGATTAGAAATTGACCCTCTGAGTTATTTTTCTATATTTAGCAGAAATCCATATTTTGTATTCTAAGCAGTCACCGCATTTTGCAATACGTTCAATTTAAAAATTAGAGAAAGGAAAATTAACATAATGATTATCCTATTACTTAATTAATTTTTTTGCTTAAAAGTAGTATTCAAAATTTAATACTTATGTTATTAATTTGTATGGCTTATAATTAAGATCTCGTATTGTAGCTTTAGCGTCAAAGTGCATTATTATTGCATTTAGTGCATTATTAATGTATAAGGGGGGCGCGATAAAAATTGTGATTGAAAAGGGGGGCGCAGTATTGAAAGTTTGAGAAGCACTGAATTAAAATCTATCTCATAAACTTCAATAATGGATACAGAAGTTTCTTGATTTTGTAAATCATCTACTTTTGAAACTAAACGAGTTAGCTTACCTTTTAAGATTTTCTTTTGTTTAAAAATGGCGTCCATATTGGATTGTTTGTGACTTTCGCAAACTCCAAGTTCAATGCTTGCAATGATTATTTAGTAAAGTCTGTTTTTGTGCTTGATTACTTCGACAAATGTCGCAGACCGCTTTTCACTTCATCAATGAAATGTTTTGACTTGAATTCTCTGGCAGCTCGAAGGACCAAAATGAATGCGATGCAAAGAAATCGGTCAGGTCCGTTTGAAGAAGCTTTATTTTCTGTGTTTTTACTCCGGCAATACATCCGGTGGCTCTCGCGCGCCCTCTTCCGGTGAAAAATAAGAAGGCGTTACAACAGTGCCCATGCACTTTTTATAACACAAATTTGGCAGAGCCCCTAATATAAGTAAATGTAATTCAGTAATTAAATACTATATAATAAGACTTTTATTAATGAATTTTTTAACAAAAGTATAAAATTAGTTAATAAGCGTATGTACAAATTGAAGTAAATTGTATTAAAAAATACTTACGTAATAATGCAAAGAATAAAACATCTTTTTGCTCAAAACTTATGAAATTTGTTGCATCCTCTTCAAATCTCAGGGTTCTGCAAAAACAAACTGCAGAACGTGCAAAGCTGTCATTGTTTATAGTTTATGTGAACCTATCTATAATTTGTTATTATTAGTTTTTTAAAATTTTATTCTCGATTTCTTAGCATGTAAAATTCAGGACTAATTTATTTAATCTTTAACAATAATGTAAATGGTTCACAAATATTTTACTTTGCATTAAATATTTTGTGAACCACCTAATGTTCTTCACGCACTCCCAAATTAATTATTAATTTACTAAGGATCCCTCTGTAGTCGTAAGGACTCACACACAGGTCTGTCGTAACTACTTTGGGAACTTATGATTTATAGCATCATTTTTTATTCATTTTATACAATACTAGATTAAAATACAAAACAATCAAAAAAAAAGAAGAAAGAAAGAAATATAAAAAATAGTTTTTCCTCACCAATTTAAGTGCTCCATTTTTTCCAACACCACATGTATAGTAATAAAATACACTGCTGGACAATTGCTAAGGACGGATAACACTATCCTCCATAGCAACCACAAAATGAAAGGAAGCAAAATGTGGAAAATTAGAATAAGTGCGGGATATTAGTAAGAAGAAGTATGAGTATGCAAATTTTTTTCCCACGTCTGTTCATCACGTGATAGCGTTCATAAGGGCTTTAAAGGTTTTGAGGCGTGTGGACAGTTGTTGTTTCAAGTCAAAGTTTTACAGGAAAGATTTAATAGACGAACTTAAAATTTTTGGCATGTCTTCCCGACATCACATAGATGATTTTATGCGTGGCCGAATTATTGGAAAGATCGAAAAAGGGCGAAAAATAACAGATGTTGCCAGGGAGTTCGACTTCGCTCACAGCGTTGTTTCACGGCTGTGGAAGTCATTTAAAACTACTGGAATGTGTAGTAGACGGCACGGGGGAGGTCGTGTTAGAAGTACGACGCCTGCAGAAGACAGATATATCGTCCTATCAGCAAAAAGGAACAGGCGCACCACAGCTCAGCAGGTGGCAAATCAGTTTCTTGCTGCCTCAAGAAAGCAGATCTCCCGAAAAACTGTTGCCAGACGTTTAAGGGGAGGAGGACTATACGCACGCAGACCTGTTGTGTGTGTCCCATTGACCAGACAGCACCGTACTGCCCGTTTGCAATGGTGTCGTGAGCATCACAATTGGACTGAACAGGACTGGGCATGCGTACTATTCTCAGATGAGAGTAGGTTAAGTCTGTCATCGGATTGTAGACTCTAATTGATCTGGCGCGAGAGTGGTACTGCTTATCGTCCAGAAAATATCCAGGAAAAGGACCGATATCCGACATGCAGTATCATGGTGTGGGCCGGCATCATGATCAATGACCGCACGCGCCTACATGTGGTTGCGAATGGGACTATGACGGGCCAACAATACATTGATGAAGTTCTACTTCCTCATGTTCGTCTTTTCCGTGGTGCTGTCGCTGATAAATTTGTTTTTATGGACGACAACGCAACATGTCATCGAACACTCGCTGTTCAGGATTGTCTAGACAGCGAGGGTATTCAACGTCTCGTATGGCCAGCGCGTTCTCCAGATCTAAACCCCATTGAAAATGTGTGGGATGCTTGGGGAGGCAAATTGCTGGTCGAAACTATCCTCCGACAAACAAGAACACCCTCATCCGTGCACTCACAGAGGAATGGGATAAATTGCCTCAACAGCTGCTGGATAATGTTGTGCAAAGTATGGTACGACGTGTGGAATGTTACATCACACACCACGGTGGACATATCCCGTACTGATACCTTTCTTTAAGGTGCCTGCTGACTTTTAGATGCATTGTTCCATTTCTCCGTACGCAGATCAAATGAACATTTTTTTTTTCTTTCAGATGTTCCACAGCTTTTGTACTTTCCAGAACAATAAATATTCTTTATTCTAATGTCTGAACAGTGTGGCAACTATATTTTATCATACTAGGCTTCATGTCTCGCTTAATGTTATGCTACATAGCAATTTGTGATCCGTCCTTAGCAATTGTCCAGCAGTGTATATGAAGTATTGTACGAAATATAAATCAGGTGTTATCCGTCGTTAATGCCTTACACATGTTTTGATCTCGAAGTTGTCAAATGGGGTCATGGTCTTTAACTCCTGGCTGGCTTTGTCATGGTTCGGGTCTTGATGCCCCTAAAAATTCACCGTTGATCATGTTAACTGTGCCAAGGCTCAAAGATTGGTGCAGTAAAGAAGTTTGGGATGGGGGGAGGGCTTAGATATCATTACTTGAGAGTGATTCAAAAATTCTGAGGTTCGTTGACAAAAAAAAACTAGTGTATATAAGTTCCGTTAGTATTGAGCAATCATTCTTGCAGTAGAAGTTATAAGTTTCTTTGGAATTAACCCTTTATAATGTTCGATAAATCTATATAATAACACAATGAAGTAATTATATACGGTTCATGCTGAATTGTTTTCAACATTCAGATTAATAGTTTTATTTTAATCAAATTTAAATTGTATATTTCTTCAAAATTAAAAGTAATGCTTCCTACTTCATTTATAAAGTATTGATTGTGTTATTAATTTTGTGCTGTTTTACTTTTCCTTCGCATGCGAATTCAAAAATGTATCCGGCATAAAATCGCTAGTATTTAACCTTAAACCGAAATAACGTCGTCTATCCGGTATAGGGGCTAGTGACGCTGACTGCGGTACTGTAGTGTTTGTGGGTTCGAATCCCTGATAAGACATGCATTTTTGTGTTTTAATTCTTCTCTTCCTTGTGATGTGTGATTTACGCTTACTTCTATGTAAGCCTCCGTGTGATATTTTGTGGTGCACATGGTTATAAATGTTCTCAATAAAAAAAAATTGAAATAACAGCTTTGCACAACTGACAAGTGTTAATTGCTTTTCCTACTTTAAATAAATGATACATTTAAATTACGTTTACGCGTAAGAAGAGTATCAGAAAAAAAACTTTTCAACAATCAAATGTGAAGAGGTTTATCAAATAAATACCCGTGTTTCTATTCAGATTGAATTCTACTGTATGAACAGTTATGCTATAAATATTTTGTTTTGGATGCTATCCAAAGAATATAACGTTCCATTTTCTTACAGTGTGTAAATTCTATTACAGCAAATAAATAAAATATGTTTATAGAATTTTAATTTATTGCTTTACACATAAAATTTATTTTTTACTTAAGGTAAAAGATTTAACTACAGTCACATAAAAAGAGGAAAAAAAATCGCATACAAATTTAATGTCCTTGCGAAATAAAATGCAAAATGTGAAAAAAAGATGAAAAAATTCCTTTTCTTGAATAAACTTTACTGCATAAAATGATCATTTTCCCCCCTAAAGATGTTTGAAACGACACGAGCAGCAGTTATAAGCGATAAAAGTTCCATGACTTTTTTCCCCATGAATTGACTACTTGAGACTTAGTAGGACCAATGTAGTTTTTGAAATAAATTTTTTATTCATTCCGAAAAAGAATGGCCCTAAGGAATAATTAATCATGGAAAGTCTCCATGGACAAACCTTTTGGGATTCCGGAAGTTTGTTGCTTATATATATATATATATATATATATATAAATCATTGTATTTCTTTTATGATTCATTTTTTCATTAAGAGAGTTCTTTGTGATGTTAGTTACTGTACACACTGGGAGATTCCGCTAAAATTTTATTTTAGTACTATATCTAGCTCTATATTTAAATCGCCATATTTTTAAGTGATTTACATTTAGCTTCCTTCATAATTTCAGTTTCTTGTCACCCATGGCGTGTAGGGGAAAAAGCGTGCTAAATTAAAAGAAATACATCCGTAGTTATTACAACTACGAATTGGTTACTGATTTTCTAAATTGTTGCCAACAGGAACATTGGCTATACTATCCCTCTAAAATTGTTTCTGCGCTAATATACACCCGACGTTCACAAACAGCACATACCTAAGCCCATTGCTCTAATAGAAAATAAGGCCAATGTAACCTAGTTATTGTTTCTTATGCCACCTAATCTTGACTGCGTCAGATCCAGGCCCACGAAATTCATTATGTCAAGGAGCTAGATGTGCGCCTGTCGTTGGCCGTAGGCTTGAGCGCAATATATGTGACAGAACGATTTAGCTCGGTTCCATTCCAATTTTGAGGCAGGGGGAGGAGCCTCCTACCTCTCTTCCCCGTCCACCAATTTCACGATAGGACTTACGACTCGACGGCTGTTTAGAGTACCCCATGCCACAAAAGCAATGTACATTTACCAACATCCATGTGTTTTCCGGGATTTGACTCGGTCTCACGGCATAGCAGTCAGCGTCGCTAGCCCTTATACCGGATAGCGACGATGTAGCATTGTGATCAAGGTAATGGATTCGTGGCCAGCGTGTCATGAATTGAAGCCTTGTTCCACTGAAGACAGTCCGTGCGCAGTAGACCGGTACACGGCAAATATGAACTGAAGGAACGGACATCTCGTACACCAAAATGAACCAGTACTCCTTAAAGAAGTGATTTTCAAACTGTGGGGCGCACTCCTGGGGGGGCGTGGTAACCCTGCGAGGGGGTGCGAGCATATTGAAAACAAAAGGCTTAAAAAAATAATTTTTTGGAATGAAGTAAAACAAAATGCTTTCTGACGTAATAAAATATACACATTTACACTGATATAATTTATTTTTATCGTCTGGTGATCACAAAAGTAAAATATTCCACTTCAAACGCTCATTAGCCATCTTTGATCCTATAACCAAATAAAAAAAGACATTTTGTGTGCTTTACTGTAATCCCACGATGAGATTTTTTTATTATGTTTATTTTAACCTTTAAAATACTACTTTTGGTTACCATATATTTGACCTTCAAACTTACTGATATGTTTCACTCCGTCTCTTTTTCTTTTAGGAAGTTGTAAATAATATTTTTATATTGCTTTTTTCCACATGTGAATGAGTTTTATGATATATGGAGAAGCATATTGAGAGCACTTTCAAGGATTGTTTGGACAGCATGTATTTTTATGAGTATTCTGAAACATATAATGCATAATGAAAAACGTTTTACACAATTTTTTTAGAACAAGCTACACTTTCCCCATGAAAAATTTTGCGGTTTTGATTGCTGCGTTGTTCGACTTATTATGGTTTATAAATATAAATGAGCAGGTTATAAAAAAAATTGGAATTTGTGATCCCTATTGAAGGAAGTTGAAACTGATCAAGCAATTGAAGAACCTGCTGAAATAATGCATATTAATCCAGATAGCGAAAGTAAATATGAGGAAAGCGTTAGACATATGAAACGTTTGAGTTGATTAGAAATTTTCAAATGCTGCCTAATGATCTCTATGAAGAAAACTATGAAGCCATAATGCAGCACTCCGACCTGTCAAAAATACACAAGGAATAAAAGTTCAAAATTCTGTTTGTAGATCATCAAACGACAGCAAAACTACAAAAACGTGAACAAAATAGTACATTTTTGCTGGAAAATAATGTTCCTGTATTTTTAGCGAAAAGTGTCTTGATTTAGGTCCTTTATTAAGGACACGCACATTTAGAACATTTTATTTAGTTTTATTGGATTTTTTCTCAAGTTATCAAAGAAAAAATGAAAAGTCCTTGAAAGTAGGTAAGTATATTTTCTCTTAATTAAATTATTCACTGGAATTTTGTGATTTTTATCGTGTATAGTAAAAATAATTATAAAATAAATTATAGTTTTAAAATAAGCTAAAACACATTTTTATAGTGAATTGAACTAAAAATTAAATATATATATATATATATATATATATTACTTAAAAGTAACGTATACAAAATTTAACACTTATCTTGTTAATTTGTACGGTTTATAATTATGATCGTATTGTAGCTTTAGCGCCCAAAGTGCATTATTATTGCATTCAAAATTGGGTCGCCAGTATTGAAAGTTTGATAACCACTGCCTTAAGGAACCAGTCTCACGTCATCTCCTGTTTACACTCGAGTGATGAGGAATACGCATGTTTGGATAACGTACCGGGTACAATCGAGTGGCGTGCCCATTACAATCCGCATCTCTGTACACTATAAGAATGTGGCAGTTCCTCGTTCGAATACGAATTCATCCTACTGCCTTGGGAAACGGATCGCAAATGTCGATTTCTAGCAGGAATGGTGTTCACAAACCATTCGTTCCTTGTCATCCTTGTCAAAAGGTATGATAGCCCCAGGTTTTTTATTGATTAATATTACAAATATGTGGCGATATTTACGTCTGTCAAAAATTTGTTTCTTTGCTTTTAAAGCATATTAAAGGATTTTTTAAATCAATTTTAATCAAAACATTGTGATTAGTTTTTCATTTAAAAGAAATTTTCTGGGTAGTTAATTCCAAACTAAAGATGTGCTCGAAATAATTTTGCTATATGTCCTTATTTCTGTGAAATTATCCTTAGAATTTATATCTATTATAAATTTGTTTATTATTAATTTTCCATCTTATTTTTCAAATGAATTTTCTACTAGTTGATAGTAATTCATTACATGAGCTTACTTAACATTATTTGTTAAGTAAGTTAAGTTCCAGGACTGTGTGTTGATAAAAACCGTTTTTAAATGATCCAACTATAATCCTTCTCTGTTAACGTATCTTTGTGAACAAACTTTGTTTTTTTCTCTAACGTTAGAAAGGTCACTGTAACCGATTCTTTATTGTCATAGACTCGTGGTCATATCTTGATGGCAGTGAAAGGGAAAGGACGCACCCCGAAGTTACATTGGTCAAAGCCTAAGCTCCTCACTTTGAAGTGGTCAAGATATCGTCTCTGCCATTGGATCGAGGCTCAAAACTGCGATAATGTTTCAAATATTCCTTGTGTTCTTACGAAGTTGGACGTTAAGATGCAATCAAAATATTAAAATAAAATAAATAAAAGATAAAATTCTAAATAGTTCGTGTATTATAACAACCCTACTGGCGATGTATGGTGACTTTTTTGCATGGAAACATAAAAATCCATTTTCAAACAAAAAAAATTGTGCGTGGATATGTATAATGCTTAATATTATATGTATCCACACACACACAGTTTTTATACATAATATTAATTTATACTTCTTTTTGAAAACAAATGTAAAAAAACTTGTTTAATGCGTTTGTTTTCAAAAGAAGTATAAAACAATATTTTAATTATGTGTCTGTATTTTTCTCTTGGGTCAGATTGCGTCTGAATAGGAACAAGTTTTAAACAAATTGTCTTAGTTTCCTTATCTTAGAACCTTATAAATTTAACTACTGTTTTTACTTGAATCTAAGGCGCACAATTTTTCCAGTGTTAATGCTACTGAAAATCAGGTACTGCTTAGAATCAAAGACAAAACATTCTTTAGATGGGAAAAATTGAGTTCCCATCTGTTTCAAAAGGGAAAATGTAACCATCTATTTTGGCTACTTGCCTCGATGACTTATCCAATTCCTTAGTTTATCTCTAGTATTCAGAAGTAGTATACATCTAGTATACATCCTAAACATTGCCCGTATTTAGGAAGATTTTAGTCTGTAGTTTTTTTAATCACCAAAGCATCAAAGATATGGGTAATAGTATCCAGACGAATTCACTGTGACACAAGTATGAAAAGAGGGCAATTTTATGGGCAGAGAAAACCGAAAACAGAGCAGCAAATGCCTGTTGACGGCGTAAACAAAATCCTATAATTTTTGCTTCAATAGAACCTTTATCTCAACAGAAAGCTGTCATTGAAGTCAAATGAGTCAATTCAATAGTCTTTAATAATTTCCTTACGTTTTTCTCTAATACATTATTTAAATTATAATACATTATTACGAGCAGAGGGTGCAACTTAGAATCGAAGGCGGTTTAGATTCGAGTAAATACGGTAAATATAAAGGGTGTTTTTTGAGAGGTACAGAACTTTAAATTGCAATAAAACAACGATGTATTATTCGATTGACATGAATTTTTTTATTCGAAAAATAATCTTGTGCCATTACATTTTAAATATGATTTCTGGCATATGACTGCCACGGCTGGCTCAGATGTAGTCCAATCTGGACGTCCAATTTTCGATGACTTTTCCAACATTTGTGGCCGTATATCGGCAATAACACGGCGAATGTTGTCTTCCAAATAGTCAAGCGTTTGTGGCTTATCCGCATAGACCAATGACTTTACATAGCCCCACAGAAAATAGTCTAGCGGTGTTAAATCACAAGATCTTGGAGGCCAATTCACAGGTCCAAAACGTGAAATTAGGCGGTCACCAAACGTGTCTTTCAATAAATCGATTGTTACACGAGCTGTGTGACATGTTGCGCCGTCTTGTTGGAACCACAGCTCCTGGACATCATGATTGTTCTATTCAGGAATGAAAAAGTTAGTAATCATGGCTCTATACAGATCACCATTGACTGTAACGTTGTGGCCTTCATCGTTTTTGAAGGATTCCACGAGCCCATAAAGCGCACCAAACAATCAGTTTTTCTGGATGTAACGGTGTTTCGACATACACTTGTGGATTAGCTTCACACCAAATGCGGCTGTTTTGTTTGTTGACGTAGCCATTCAACCAGAAGTGCGCTTAATCGCTAAACAAAATTCGCTTATGAAAATCGGGAACAACGGCAATCTCGTTTTGGGCCCATTCGACGAATCTACGCCTTGCTTGATGATCGTTTTGATGAATTGCCAAACCAAAAACTGAGAATAAATCACTTGGCAGCTGTTAAATCGGTCGCCATATTGGAAAGTAATGCCAACTTAAACTTCTATACCTGGAAAAAAAACACTCGTTATATCCATCCTCTACGTTTTTAACTGCAACTTTATGGTGATCATCTTTCGATACGCTGAGTGAGGATCCATCTATATTAGCGAAGTTATACACATGGATGGATTTTCAAAAGATTCGAAGCCGCCTTACAAGGTTTTCCAGTATTACAGATGTATTATATCCACCCACTTTTCGACTTCGTTACAAATTCATCAAACTCATTTTCAGAAACTCAGATTAAGCTAAAAATAAAGCTGATGGAAGAAAAATAATTTGCATTGAAACGCATATCAAGGGAAACGTATCCAATCTTGCTGAAAATGGCGACGCATTGATGGTAAGTAGCGTAAAAATTCACGTAAGGTTGTTATGAAGCAAAGACACCAAAATATTCCATTTTGAACCTCTCGTCGACTTTCTGGAAAGGAATATTAATATATATATAAATAACAGATTTTCGGCGCGTTGGCTGGTTGATTTCAGTTAAGCACTTGCCAATCAGCATCCTTTTTATGTTACCCACTAGACGACTAGTTTACAATGAAATACCTTCTTGGAGCAATTATTCATTCAGTTTCCTGTTAAAACTTACGGTAGGAGAAAACGCCACATACCACCTCCCCAGGAAGGAATGTATTTAGGCTGCTGAGGGACTTTCTGAGAGAACAGAAGCAAGTCGTTTCCCTACAGTGCTATTACTGGGCATATGGCTCGCAAAGCGAGCTTCCATCCCATAAGTAGTTTCCTCAGCCAAATGTGTAACTAATATCCATTATTAGTTGTATGCAGTGCTTAGGAAATATTTTCATTTGACTTCAAAGACAGTTTTCTGTTAAGATAAATGTTATATTGAAGGCACGGGTCGTAGTGATTTATTTAAAATGTCTAAGATTCTCAATAAAGTGTATACTAAACTTATATGTAGTACTATAAGAGCTAATATCTCGATTTCCGAGTTCTCAGCTTGATGCTGACCTTGGCTTGAGTGTTTTATATAAGCCCCAAATCGGCACCTACAATGCTTTGCTTGAAACCGTTCAGCAGATTCCCCTGCGAGGGGGCGTGCGGGAACGCGGCGGCTGTTGGATGGACTTATTTAAATTAAACTTTTTTGTAACTTTAAACTTTTCATTGTTGCACCCATCAGGCAAGCTTTTTTATTCACCTCAGTTAGCTCTCTACAACTCCAAGGCATCCCATAGAGATCTTACTCACTTATATCTACCAACCAATAGCAGTGCACTTTCTCCAACCAGAACTTTTCCGTCGAAAATCTTAGGAGTTCCTCACTAAGACCATGTTGATATCCTTGTGCCTACCCCTGCCATCCAGTCAGATTGCCTCAAACCAACATCCAATCAGAAAGCTCAATTGAACCTGAACCTTGGATGGACGAGGACTATTGACTTCGTAGTTTTGCACCTCGGTCAAGTGACGGACCCCTTCTTCTAACTACTACACAACTCCAACGGAAAGAGATTGAGACTCGGCAACGTGCATTGAACCTCTATACACGGCGGGTCTTTAGTTCCACCAGGACTTGAACCCGTGACACTCCATCCCCGAGTTTGTGATAACTATTAGGCTACCGAGGGTCGACACGAATTCATTGCGGGCAACTTAATAAAGTAATTTTTTGAAAATAGAGAAATCAACGAATATACGATGATACCCCCTCCAACTTCAAAATTTCAGAAATTAATCTTTTTAAGCGATTAAATAATCAAAAGACATTAATGTGTTATTTGTGCAAATACATGTATACATACGTATGTCATCATGATAAATCGAGTGTCTTGGTCCTTTATTTTTACTATTATCCTATGTTGGAAACTGAATGTTTTTCTTCATTTTTGAGTCTCTTTAAAAACCCCAACAATTATTTATTTATAGTTATTTATTCTGCTTTACAAAAGATTTGGTTTACTCAAGAAACCATTTTTACTTTTAATTTTGCGGTAATTTTTCTTTGAAATTTGTTCCTTTTAAATTTTGTTATAACTTAAAAGATTTAAGCATTTCATTTTACTGTTTATTAGCTACATTCACCTGATGTATTAAGTAATGTTTCACTTCCATGCGTTTGGATATTCAGTTACTATTCTATGTTCTTTGAATCTGCAGGAAAACAAGTAGGAAAAGTACATTTCTTTTACAAGAATAGCGTGGATTGTTAGCGGTAAACTTTTATTTTATTAATTTGTCACAGTTTCGGTCGTCCTCACTAAATACAAAGCAGAAAGTCCTGCATTTTTAATAGGGACTATTTGCACGTTCCAATGAAGACCATTTTTTTAAAGAAAAGTTTCCTATGATTCGTTTATTTGTATTAACTATTTAAACATTTCCATTATCAGTATTTTGGTTGAAATGTTCGTAATTACAATGGTATTAATCAATAAGGTCAATAAAGCTCTGATTCAAAGATGACTAAGTCTATAAAATGGATCAAATAAATTACCAAATTATTTAAAAAGTTGTAATTAGCTTCTAAGTGAATCAGAACAAAAGGATAAAAATGTCCAACATTGTATGATGTATGAATGCAATGCAATCGTGCCTTTTAAGTATTCCTTAAAAAATGTTTGCAAATACACATAAAAGTTAGCACTGTCTCCTACAGACTATTAAACAAATATGAATGCATTTTTAATAAAATGAATAAATATATCAAGTAAATAATCTTCTTATTTTAGATACTATAATAATAACTCTCATAATTTTGTATGTATATTAGCAACTTCCCACTTTCTCCGTTGAGTATTTCCTAATTTTGTACGCACATATCGATATATAAGTCTTACTATTAAGCTTTCAGATGTAATAAAAACATGGTTATAGCCCTCGCCCCCTGATTTAAAAATCGGGTATATTCGCTAATTTTCTACTAATTCTCTTGTGTAAAATTATTCTTTTTAACTGTAAGTTCTGTTGAAAACATGACCTCAAAGAAGGCGGGATTTAGTTAAATGAGCTCTTCTATTTAAGCGTTGGCATTTGTATACGCGAGGATGGTCGGTGGTCAATAGTTGTTAGTTGGAGATTAAAAGCGACTAGATAGGGATCAAGATGTCCGACCGGAGGTCGTATATCTACAGAGATTTCTGACGTATCTATATTTAGATCTATATTTTAGATCTATATTTACAGATTTTTCAGCGTAGGAGTCAACAACACTCCAAGAGTCAGTTAAGCAAATTCTAATTATATGTTAGTAGCATTACTCCTATGCAATTGCAGTTTTAATTATTTACTAAGTGCTTTTCCTACCACTGGCTGTGTTGATTAAGTAAAAAGGGTTAGTAAAATTGCGTTTAAAACTTGCTATGGCTGGTCTTTGCTCGAACCCCCAAACACCAATAGCCCGAAGTGGGTTGTTACAGAATTTAATCTGTCAAATTAATCTATTTATTTTCTATTGGCCCGTTTTGGGTGAGTGAGTGAGTGATTGTTTGGTTTAATGACGCAAGAGCCAAATTTGGCTATACTGCGCCACACGTTAGAACAAAGTTCGAATAAAGTTCATTGTTTAATGTAGGACTGTGGTCTGGACGTGAAAAGAAGAAAAGGGAAATTTGAATGGCAAGAAAGAGGGCCGAAAATAGAGAAGGATCACTAGGGTTCCCCGGGTTCGTGAAGCACGTGTTTACCAAAGACAGTAAACCTCTAGGCCCGTTTTGGGAGTCGGATCTTAGTAAATTCGATCTTAGCAGATTTCTACTGAACAAAAAACGCATTCTTACCAATTTTAAGTCTGTAGGTCTGTTAGTTCAAAAACTTTTATTTTTACCTGTACGAGCCCCCAACTGCCCCTGCTTTCCTTTGAGAGTCCTATTTACACGAAATACTTTCTTATCAGATCTTTACTAAACAAAAGAAACATTCTATCAAATTCCAAGTCTGTGCATCTAATAGTTTAAAAACGGAAACTTTTTATCCATACAACCTCACAACTGCTCGTGGAAGGGGACTTTTGTTGAGAACCTGTTCTTCATATGAATCTATTCAACACATATGCTTGCCAAATTTCAATTCTAACGGCAGATCCAAAATAGCATTTTTGTGTATATATCACATACAACCTCTCATAACAACCCTTAGGTATAGGTTTTCGCAAAGCCTGTTCTTAGTGGTTCTGTACTCAACAAAAGAATCTGTGACCGGCTCACGCATCTTTTCAATAACATGTCCTTTTGGGTTCTTTGGGGCCAGAATTAATGGCAACTCTTTTCCGATCAAGCCAAGAAGTGAAGCGTGAAAGAAAGATGCAAAATAGGAAGCTTTTAAGTAACAGATTTTAGAGTAAGTGGTGTGACAATTTGGGGAATGTTATGATAGTCCGTGATTCAAGTGTGAAGAGGGTTTGAAATGTTAAGTGACAGCCCACAGAAGTTATCCGTGACATAGAGCCCTTAGGTCAAGGTGCATACCATTGCACGCCAGTGAACCGCAACTTCAACTAGGATCAGATTCACACATCGCTACTTCATTTGACGATGAAGGTAGGAGTGACTATTTAAATATTCGGATATGTGATCGAATTGGCTTAGGCGAGTTAGTTATTTATAGTGGTCCGGGTTACGTTATTTCGGTATTATATATATTGTGTGTTTAGACACCGTAGATTCTCTCACTTATCATATTATTATCTAATTTGTTAGAGGTTTAAGTTTAAGATCTTAATAAAGTCATATTAAGATCATGTCAACTTCTAGTTCATTTATTCCTACACCTCTAGCCCACGCTAATACTCTAGGAGAAGGGCGCCCGAGGGGGTCGCCCTTACAAATCATGCTTTCGAAATCTGATATCTTTGGCTGTAAAAGTTTAGGAAATTTCGTGATATATGTGAGCGAGTTCCTTTTTTTTTTTTTTTTTAAAAAAAATTGATTTTGCAAAAAGTTTTTATTTTTTCTAAATCTCAATTTTTAAATAACTTATTTTGTAAATTTTATAGAGAAAAAAAGTTGAAAAAAGTATCCATTATCCATTGCCATCGCGTAGCTCTATTCGTTCCCCTTCGGGAAACATGCGCCTAGTGTCGCTTTTCAAATGTTTAACCGCATAAACAGTGAAAACTCGCAACATTATCTTTTAAAAAAATAATGCGTAGTAAGTCACAAAAGAGACTCAAAGAGAGAAAAGCAATTTATTCTTTATTTTATCGCACCTGTGGCAACACGTTAAACAATTTTATACCATCGCAAATCCCATTTTTTATTGGTTACTGAAATAAATCCATCGCACGTAGATCTCTGATGATTTTTACCGGAAATCTGCCGACAAACCCATTGGCTCGTGAAAGCTGCCCCGAAAATTCCATTCTCCAATCTAAACACAGATCCGTGGGTTAGATAACTGCATTATAGTTCCCAAAGGACTCATTCGAACATTGCAACCAGCATTGTAAAAGAGAAGGGAAGCAGGAAAGGGGTGACAAACGAGCGATTATCTCGAATCGGGAGTGGGTAAAGGGGGACACTAGTAGCAGGTGTTGCAAAATCGATAATCGTGATTAGAATCGTTATCGTTAGGGCTCAAATCACATTCAACGAGGAGTAGCTGTTCGAAGGAAGTGAAATAAATTATACAATCGGTGACGATTAACTTTCCACGGCTTTAGAGAATGGAATAAGATTTGTGATGCTCCGCTCTCATTAATCAGTTTGGGTGATAATTTGTAACTTTTCAAATGGCTGTAAATGTTTCGTAAATTTGTTTAACTTGTTGATACTAATTAGTGGCCACAACTCGTAAAAGTTAATGATCATTTGAGAACTATTCTATCTCCCCATATATTCCCAAATATGATGTGTCCTCTACAAAAATTGAATATTCTTATTATCCATGCACTGATAAAGTTTCTAAAGAAAGTAAATATTGTTACGAATTTTGTAAATATTTGTATTTGGATATGTAATGTATTTTGTATTACTCTATGTTACATGAATTTATGTTAAAATTGTAATATTCGCATACAGCGTTATAATAGTGATTCAATGGGAATTTGGCGAGATCTTGGTGATAGAGCGAAGTTGGCCGCCAATTTGGTGACATTGGCAACCAGGTTGGCGAAATCGGGACCCCCTGGATTTTATTCTTGAAATTTGTATAGAAATCCACTAATGCCACGCATTATGATGTGAGCGGTTCTGGAAGTTTCTGCCGCGTCTATAAATAGAGCGGTAATCGCAGAAACAGTCAGTCTTGATTCAACCAGCAATAAGTGAGTATTGTTTTGACTAGCAATAACTGAATAGCTCGGCTGTGCTTATGAATAATCCCTTACATACTTGTATTTTAAAAACTGATAATTGTGTTTGAGTGCTGTCGAAGGTGTGAAGACTTTCTGGGATTTATTCTGTGGATATTGCTGCGGATTATTGTATTTCAAGGATTGGATTTTCGATAATAAATTCTCATCGCTCTTAAATAACTGCTTTTCTTCTTTGAGACTGATTTGCATAAAATCCTCGAATCCAATTAACGTAACAATATATAATGTGCGTTATTCTCTTTTCTTAGATATTCGTTATATCAGGAAAGAACGTAGCAAGAATGCATTGCAACTATAAAATATACAGTGGGTGTATCAGGGCCCAATCATAGAGGGCTTCTTAGTTATTTTACCTGAAGCACCAAGAGGGGCTAGTTAGGCCGCGGTAGCCTGGTGTTCATGGTAATGAATTCGTTGCCGGTGTCTCTTGAATTCAACTTAGTGTCACTGAAGACCCGCAGTGTAGAGGAGCTGATGCCCGTTAAATCTGTCATGGTTTGAAGTTCTTCACTTGGCGTCGTACGGTAGTTTAGAGAGAAGGGCTACCTCCGATGTCATTCTCGTCACTCGACCGTGCTTTCAAATTACGAGATTCATCTCCAAAAGCCCTTAAGTTGCTTTATAGTTCGGCGTTACTATTCACTCTGTAAGAGGCTTGCGCCTCTCTCGCGGGCACGTAGATGCGTATGGGAGGGAAAAGGGAAGAAACGTTCGACATAATTCAACTAATCTGTTTATTTCCCCACTAAGAACAAACACAATTCCAACTAATAATATTAAGAGAATGTTTCAATGTTAACCTTAAAAGTCGAACAACGACCGTAAAACGTGAGTGATTTGGAAACTAATAAACTTGATCCTTATCTTAATCAAGGATCTAACCTGTTACCCGATTTAATCTAATTTTGATTCAATCTTAGTAAACATTCATCACTTTAAAGTCTTCTCCTAATAATAATCAAATCACTATAATTCTAATATTATACCTGTCAATTGCAATCTCACCTGGCTCGAGTATATCTTCTCTATTTCTCTCTTTCAAGCTAGAAAACCTCGCCTATTTATAGTAAGTTAATTTAAATATCACAATTCTCTTCTTCCGAAGGGTTGGTTGTGAATAACACGAACGGATAGCCGAAAGATTTCCCAAGAAGATTAATTAGAAAGTCGCGTCACAATTCACTCACCCAGAAGGGAGTTAGTAAGATTCCGTAAGTTGAATATTTGTATTTTCAAAAGTTATTTTTGTTGGTAAAGAATAAATGCAAACATTTAATTTTACAAAGACTGGATTTACATTCTTGTTTAATTTCTTCCATCGTCTTCGAAATCCAAAAAAATTGTTTTTCAAACTCAGTAATGTAGGGTTGTTTATGTGCATGGTTGCTTCCTCCTCACCTGTTACGACGAATGGAGAAATCCACACTGACGTAACAGTCCACCAGTAATTCCCGACGAGACATTGCACGGGAACAGACCCCTAGAGACGTTAGATAAAGACGTTCTCCTTCGGTGTTTGTATCATCATCATTTTTAATAAATAATTGCATATATCATAATATAGTTGTAGTCAGTATCGCATAGTAAAATTGTCCAAATATAGGGCACAACTGGTATCTACTATGTAGAGCAGAGTATCTCAAACTGTAGGGTGCATCCCCTAGGGGGCATGATAGTCCTACGAGGGGGACGTAAATGAATCAAAAAGTCGAAAATAAATATAAAAAAAAATATGTATCTATTGTACCAAAACAAAACACAAAATATACATTCGGTCATAAATAATAATAATAATAATAATACACATTTCCTCTATAATATACAGTCGAAACTCTAAATTGCGAATTTTGCTAAATAGCGAATTTTTTCATGGAACCTTGAACATTTCACGATTTTCCTCGTAAAATAACCTCTCTATAGCGAAGTGCATTTTCTATATGACGAACTTTTTCTTTTGCGATTAAACTTTTTTTCTCCCTATTTTTAAAGTATTTCTGAACCTTTCAAGTTATTCTCTCTTTAACACATTTTAAGGTGGTCATAAATCTTGAATTGGTTTTATTAGATCCTAACTTACCGAGAACAATAGAGTTCTGAACGTTTCAACTAACAAGTGCCACATTTAACTCTCATTGTCCAGTTCACTAGAAACATCTTCGATATCCTTTTTCACCCTCAATGGAGATGCCCCGTGTTCTAGTTATAAAACAATGTATGTTTAATATTAATTGTGTGTTTTACATTAGAAAATGTCCTTAAAATTCATCAATTTCAATATAAATTTTTCTTAATATTGAAAATACGGTGACACATTCGACGTTGTTTTTTCTTGTTTTACTTGCAGTTTTTCTTTTTTTTTATGGGTAAGATGTATGAAATAAACATATATTAACTTTAAATAAGGTGTGAATAATCAATTTTTTAAATATATATAGTGTTTATGAATTTAAAATATTTGTTTTATGTGGTTTATAAAGTATATTAAAAGATGAACCTCTACATAACGAATTTTCCATATAACGAACTTTTTCCCGGGACTTAGTGACTTCGTTATATAGAGGTCTGACTGTACTTCTAAATTTATCAAAACACAGTGTGTTTGATCATTAATTTATAAAATACTAAGTTACACACACACACACGAACAAGTTGAATTAATAATAATGACCTCATGTGTGGGTTTATCACAAACGAATTACCTACAAAATTCAATAATTATCTTGTTAATTTGTATGGTTTATAGCTTAATTCGTAATCAAAGTACATTATTATTGAATTCAATCCATTGTTATTGTATGGAAGGGGGCGTGTTGAAAATTATGATTGAAAATTGGGTCGCAAATATTGAAAGTTTGAGAAGCACTGATGTATAGGCATGAGGCACGTCAAATCTATTGGGGCTCAAAATTCCTTCGTTGGAGTGTTATGAAAGTTTGGAGAATGTAGTACCACTTCTGGTGTCGTCTTCACCTCTCGATTGTAAATAAAATCAAGAAATTCGTCTTTAAAAGCTCTTGCAAAGCTTCGAATCATGATGGCAATTAAACAATTAAATAATCAATCAAAGAAACAGACGGTAAAAGAATTTTCAATAAAATAACGGAAACATTTTTCTTTTTTAATAATTCAAATCACTGGTTTTAGATAGCTGTTTTTACAAGTGTATAACAATTTTCTTGTAATATATTATTTTTAAAATAGGGGGAAAAGTAGAAATCATATAGTTGTTATAATTTACAACCTAAAATATAAATAAAATAAGTAATTGTGGAAGGTATTTATAAGTTCAAATTTTGATAACATAGCTTACAATTTATATGTTTTAGAATTATAATGCTTAGGATTTCTATTCATTATAAATCACACTACATTAATAATTGTACCTCTTCTTAAAAGAATTAGAAACAAAATCCCAGTATAGTTAAAAATATACTGATCTTTATTGCGGGTTCCGTTTTTCATTTGAAAAGTATGATTAAATTTTATATGCCAGAAAAATTCGTAGTTGGTATGAAAAGTTAAATATATCACATATGTGAGAACTAGAAGAGCAAACAAGTAATAAGAGAAGCATTTGGATATTAATGAAATAAATAAGTCTTGAAATAAAGATTTTTATTTCTATCACACTTCTTATTAGAAAGTAGTGTGGAGGAATGTAGAAATTGAAGTAAGGAATTCGTGTAAAAGGGATTTGCAGTTGTGTGAGACTTGACTAAGTTTTTGGGAGGTGCTTTGCAACTGTTAAACGGTCCGTCTTTCGTTTTATTGCGATTTCCATTTTGTTTTTCTAAAATGGAAATGAATTTCTTTTCTCAAGAATTGTACAGGAAAGTAGTTTCTTTTCTGTCAAGAAAAATTGTTTTTTTAGGCAATATTGAGGTGAGGTCCAGTGGTAGCGTATCGCGCTTCCACACCACAGGTCCGGGTTCTATTCCCGGTCTGGGCAAAGTCGACTCCCCCAATGCAGTGGACTGATAAATAAGTACCAAGATTACTTGGGGACTTAAACACTGGGACTCTCGCTTGAGACTGAACAATTGATCGGGATATCTGCTCATGCACTTCAGCGCCCAATGGTCACGTATACTGGAATGGACACAGTAGACCCTGGCCCTCATGGGATGGTGCGCCACTGAGTTTGAGTTTTATTGAAAGCATCCAGGAATCATTATGTAACCAGTCGAAAAAAGCACTCAAAACATGTTTGGAGATTTTATATCTTAGAAATATTTCTTATGGATTGTAAAATATAATTATCAATAAAAATTCTGTGTATTGAAAGTTGATTGCACAGCCATAAATTGGTCATACGGTAACCTTGGATTCATGGTCGCGTGTCTTGTTTCTTCACCATGATAGGCCTTGTTTTGGTTGAGTCGTAGGTTCAAGTTAGAATGCAACCACAAATTTTTCTTTAAATTAATATTCAATATGTTACGAATCATTGCAAGAAACATGCAAAAACATGATATATTTCAAGAAAACGTACCAAATCTTTGTCTATGCATAGATTCGAAAACATGATGGTGACATAAAATACTGATTTTTTCGAGTTACAAACAGGATGGTCATTGCATTGATTTCTTTCTTGTATATACATTTTATGTTATTTGTCCAATCAATTGACTACATTTCTTCCTTCGTGCTACTGCATTTTGGATGGTATATAGTATATTTTTTATATTTTGTTTCCTATAAATACTTCGATTATTAGTTGGGTGATACGAGTGGTTGCGTGTCGCAATTGACGGCCACATGTCCGGAGCTCACACCCCAGGCTGGGTAAGGTAATCTCTTCAGTGGGTCGATAAGTTTGCACCAAACTTGCTTAGGAACTAAACAGTGGGAGTTTCGTATCAGATGGACCACCTTGCCTGAACATCTGCTCATGCACCTCAGTGCCCAAGGTCATGAAAAAACTGAAATGGGCAAAGAAGGTTTTGGCCCTCATGGACTGTTGTGACACTGAGTTTATTTCAGAATGTGTTACAAAATTGTTTTAATTCATCGATTTAGTGCATTAATATCTATATTTTAAAATTCGATCGACACTTTGACGGATTCCGAAGTTTCACGACTTTTTTCTGTGTACATTATTTTCAAAATATTGAATCTGGTTTATTTCTGGCATATAAAGTTATTATACTTCGCAAATCTCTTGCATAAAGATATTAATATAAACAATGTATAGCGTAGGCACAAACTTGACTAGTTTATTCTCATACAAATAAAAGTAGATTAAGAAAATGTATATGGCAAAAATTATAAAAGTGTTCTTACTACGTGTATGTGTGCTGAAGAGTTTAATATGCATGGATTAACCTTTAAACTTTCGAAACCTAGAGAATTTTTATTAATCAAAAGGTGTAAATAGTAAACATGTGAATAGTTTGGGTTACATTAAAGAATATGCTCCCTTTAATTTTTTTAGAAGAGGAAATACTTCAAAAGTAGGATTGAATTTGCATTTCTTCTAACAAAGATGATTTATTCTCTATCTCAGGTCTTTAGAAACACATTTTCTGAATTCAAATAAAAATACACCTGTGTGTTATACAAATGCATTTGAAATGCCTTTTGAATAATTCATTCCTCTTAACGCTGTAATCGAATTTTTCAAAACATCACAAACAGTGATGTTCTATCTTGCAAAGGATAAAAAAAGTTACTTCCATTCCATTTCAATTTTTCTCTAGCATTGATCGTCGAGAAATCAAAGGTTAAGCTTTTGAAATACTTAAAATAAGAACGCGGCTCAGAGTATAAATCAGTTTTTAGATATGAACCTGATGAATCGTGTGATTTTTATATGATGTCTTTGAAATAAAAGCTATATCACTCGTCGCAAAGCATTCTTTAGATAAAATAAGATTCTTATAATAGTTAACATTGTGTCATTCGCAACTTAGAAGAAACTGTTATGGTTACAAAGGAAATCATTTGATTTAATTAATAATTGTTAAAGTGAATTACAAATCCCTTCAGGTTATTAAGTTACAATTTATATTGATCCTGAACTCTTTCAATGTATAATACTTTCCTGTTTATAATATTTTTTTAATGCTCCGAAGTTTATTTCTGGTAATGATATTGCAATCAAGTCAACAAAAGGCACTTTGTAAGTGATAAGAAAACTTTGAAACAAATCAACTTATTTTTTGACATATTTAGAACAATATTAAGAATTATTTTGCCTTGATATGTATGGTGAAGGTTGAAACTGTTTGACATTTTGTGAGTTCCAAGACACAGTACACTTAAAGAGTACAAGATGTACCAATTTTTGGTACTTACGTACTATCGCAACCATGCTATATCGTTCCAGATAAACTCCCCGCACTACCAACCCCGATGGAGTGTCGTAGGTGCTGAATTGGCAAAACCCCGTGCTTTCTTTCCTATTTCTCCACTTACCCGACTTCTTCATTGATATGACAAGCTTGAGTTCTAAAATTGAAATGTGGGGTTTACTGAATAATAAAATTAAATTAATAGTATAACTATATATTTTTATTATTATATTATTACTATTAATATAATATCATTACTATTGTTACATATTAATAAAATTAATAATGATAAAATTAAATAATAACACATAGTTGTTTTTCTTTCGTTGATTATTATTTATTTATAATTATTTGTTACTTTTCACATAGTATTTTTTGACTACGTGCTCCATATTCTTGTCCTTTTTTTAGAATTTGTGCGGTTGCAATAGTAAGTACCGAATTTTGAAAAAAGCTTCTTTAAACCTATCATTGCATGCACTTATTCTACGGAAAAAGCTATGCTCCGTGCGAAAATATCTTTCACTTAATGCGCCCCACTGTTTTATGTGTGAGATTTCAAATGCCATGCGAAAAGAAAACAAATATTATTTATTGCACAACCCAATGTAATCGCCCATCACTCTTTAAAAATAACACTTTATCTGAATTAGCATGCCTTAAAAGTTCTGAAAATAATTAGATCTACTTTAAAAATGAAATATATTTTAATGGGACCAAGTTCAGTAGGACATACATAACTCCGCAAATAGATGAGATACAGTCAACAAGATCGGGGAATAATAGAAATGATCGAATTCTATTGTGCGGCTGATGATTCTTTATGGAAAGAGAAAATGGCGAGAAGAAGGGCGAACACACAAATGGGAGAAACAAACGCCGAAGAAATCTCATTAAATTATTCATTGGATCTCTGAAACTAGACAATGGAATAAATTAGGGTAGGAAAAATCAACGAAATAATATTTGGTTGGGAAGAATTAGCATTTTTTTTTCATGAATTTTGTAAGCAAAGACATCAAAGAATGTTTTAACTTCATTTTCATTTATACAAAAATATTTGTAGCTGTTTCTGTAAGAAATGTAACTTTACGTATACATTTAATAAGAGATAGTATACTTGAAAATAAGTATGGACAATATATACAGCAAAATAGCCAATGTTTAATAGTTTTCAATGTAGTATGCGCACAAAAAAAAGAAATATCGTAACTTACGTCGTAGTTCTCAAAAGAAACCGGCTTTCATTAATTTAAATGTATATATAAACATATATATATATATATAAAAGGTTATTGTAAAAATAAATTTTTATAATGAAACAATTCTTAGAATCGAATTATTTTACGCTTTAAGAGTAGACAGTAAAGTCGTAACATCTTTCATAAATTTACTATTAGATACATTAGAATAAACGCATATTAACAACGATCGTGTAATGTTTCCTATCTAAATTGCAGAGAAGTCGCTTAAAGAGTGCAATAACGACAATGAAGTTATTACAGCACTATTTTATAATAAAAACCCTGTATTTGAAATTTTATGGCCTGTTTAGAAGCCTTAAGTACTTTTTCTTGAATTAATTTTCTTTTAATAACAATGGCATTTAATACTCCATTACAGATCATAATGTTACTCTGGAGAAAACTTCGTTTCATTAAATTCTGTTAAGAATTCTCGATTCTTATTCTCTAAGTTATTGCGAAAATAAAAATGTTTCGCATAAATCCATTAAAATATTTATGCTAATTTTTTTCTGAACCGAGTTTAGTGCTTCGCATTGTAAATCATTATTTTACTTCTAAACATTCATAAACTTTTTTGAAGTGTGGTTTGAACCAAGTATTTTTTTTATTTTTTATCTTTATTACGACGCTTGTGTTTGGGAAATGTATTGCTTTTTAATGCATTTCATTCAAGTTTCTCATACTAACAATAGTATTTAATACTAACTTTACTCTGAGAAAAACTTCATTTCATTAAATTCTGTCAAGAATTCTTAATCATTATTTTTTAAGTTATTGCGAAAATAAGTTTATTGTATATATCCACAAATTGAAATATTTATGCTATGCAGTAAAGGAATAAATTCCTAAGAGATTCCTGTTTCTTTTTAGATTTATTCTTCATAACTTTGAATTTATTTAATGTATGTTTCTTAAAACCTATTTGATTACCTAAAAAATAAATGCAAATATAAATACATTTCCTCTTTGAAATCGAATTCTGAGGTTATTGCACGCAAAAATTAATTTTTTTTCATCATAATTAATTTACAATAGCGTATCACAATGCATTGATATCTGCAATGTTTTTGATCCCAGTTCACTGAAATCGCAAGTGTTCATTAAGAAATGAAATATTATTTTGCATGGATTTTATTATAATAACATATTTTTAAAAAATCAATGCATAATTTACAAAGCATGCTAAATTTGTGCTTAAATCATTTAAAGGGGTATTTCTACAGCTGTTTTAAGATTACCGATTCCGTGATAATTTTCTTCAACATTTCCGGAACAAATGTATCGTATATTAAAACAATAAGTATTTATAACAAGATTTTTGTATTTTTTATATGAATTGTCGTTTATTCTCCTCTCACCCCTTAAATGTTTAAAATCTCTATAATTCTTTTGAATGCATATAATTAGCTACTCAATTTGACAGTTTTATTATGCATCTCAATTTCTTATGGGGTCACAATTTGCCTTTAATATGCAGCCTTGGTTGTTCTTGGTGTAGATTCCACGAGACGATGATAGACAGTTTGGAAAATCTGAGACGATGCCTGAAAAAAAGTTCTTTATCTCATTATGTAAGATTGGATAGTTGTGAGTCTAGATGTCGGACAGAGCTCTCTCGAACTAAATCCACAAATTTTTTATGTTTTAAGGTCTGGGGATCTGAGAAGGGGTCAATACAACAAAAGAAAATTTCAATCATGTTCTTCAAACCAATTCTATACAGTCCTAGCAGTGTGGCGGACGCATGATCCAGATGAAAGTAGCAACTTTTATTGGGTACCATATATCGTGAACCTTACAGAACGAACTTCAGATAGGTTGTACTTTTATAGGACAACGAAGAACACGAAGGGGTTGTCCGTGCACAATGAGTTTGAGCTCTAGTGCCACACCATGCAATGGAATTGATGCACGTTAAATCTGTCGAGGCTTTAAGTCATTCCTCAGGCATGATGTGGAAATTTGTTGAGGGGATACCATCTCAGGCTTTATCCACGTCCCTTGACAGTGGTTAGAAATATCGATATCCGTCGTCAATTACTCTTGTATTTTGTATTACTCTTAAACGTTAATAAACCTTTACGAAAATAATCACGAAATAAAGGGCTTGAAACATGCAGGGAAAACATTCCCCAAAATATCACACAGGTCTTTTTCGAGTTTCAAGTGTTGTAGCAATACATTTAGGGTTCGTAGAGAATTTTCCCACAAAACGCCTACACCTATGCTTAGAACGTAACTCATAACACCATCCATTGTGCCGCTTTACTCTTTCCAGTAGTCCATTATGCGATCTTTGTGTGTGGGATCGAATTCCAGATCTTTTATCCTGCAGCAGATATTACACTGGTTTTTGGTTTCAATTGGCATTACATCCCTTGTACGGAGAATTCTGTGCTAATACTTTGATAAAGGTCCTCTGCAATTTGCTACGCTGTTACAGTTCTGTTTACTTTAAACATTCGGTAGATTCTCTTGTTTCTGCCAGATTATTCAACATTCGATGACAACTACAATTTATCTTTTCAGACTTAGTCCATTGCTAGGCATTCAAAATTGATAATTTTTCGCTCTATAGATCAGTGGTTCTCAAACTTTCAATACTTGGGGCCTCAATATTCAAACATAATTTTCATCGTGCCTCCCCCTCCGTACAATAACAATTTATTGAATTCAATAATACGATACTTTGATGCTAAATCTACAATAGGATTTAAATCTCTTAAGTTCCACCCGCGTATATAAACATCTCGCTCAGCTAAAACGTTCTTTTCACCGGACGTATATATGCGTCTGTCAAAAGTATGATCCTTTCTGTGCACTTCTAATATTCCGCAGACTTTGGAACACAATAAAAGGACAGTGTTGGCGAAGGATGTACTTATTTCACAGAGGATTTGCTTACTTTTATTCCTCTCCCCTAATACGCTATAAGTACACCTTCTTGGAAAGCGTTGGGGAGCGAATCGTATAACTTTGAATCGAGAGTAAAGGGATTCATTATAAACCGCACAAATTATCAAGACAAGTATTAATGTTTGTATATAGTTTTATACAGGACCCAACCATGGGAATTATTAGACTTTTTCTTAACTTGGTATTCTTACATTAATTATAAAATACATGGTGCAGTACTGCTACTTTTAGAAGTGTATTACATCAGAGTGTAAATGTGCATTCTATTTTTTATGACATCGGAATGTATCTTTTGTTTGTTTACTTTCAGTAAATTAGTAGTTTTTTAAAAGTAATCTTTTGTTTTCAACTTTTCAGTACGCTCGCGCCCCCTTGTAGAGTTATCACGCCCACGCTGCTGTAGATGCTCGTAATTATTCAATACGAATACGGCGGTTTAGCTAATAATTGCGCCATGTTTTCTGACTGTCATTCTCTGTCCCAAGTACGTTTTGTTCCCATATCTTCAGAAGCATTCCCCTAAGCTACCTTTTCTTAAACTGTGGGCATTCCCTTCCCCCTTGAGAGAGGAGGGATAACCCTATTAAGGGGTGCGAGCATGTGGGAAAGTTGAAAATAAAAAAATATATTTTAAAAAACTATTAATTTACCGAAAGAAAGGAAAACAAAATGCATCCTAACTTAACAAAAAATAAAGTAAAAATTTAGAATAATGTAATATATAAGGTGTCCGGGTGAAAAGTATCCAAAATTAATCACTCATTATTACGGAAATACCTATCAGAATGTAAAAAACTGTTCTTCCGTGGATTCGAAAACCTTCCTAAGAGTCTATACCGATCGGCCGCACGTGCGCGCATTATTCGGCAATGGCAGACGATAAACTTTTTACACTTCATTAGTAAAACTGTGGACACCACAGAAAAAGTACGTACTTCGGTTTACGGAATTTAAATCCGTCACGCGTGTACAGCGAGCAGAATGGAATGTCATTATTCGCTTGCAAAAAGACTTATCAGAACTCCTACAGAATGATTCACGCACACGATCAACAGTGCCTTCTCTCACAAAAACTTAAGGATACTAATCATTTTGAGAAACTAAAATTCCCTTCTCCTTTAAATTTCTTTCCCATTGATTCATTCATTCCCATTGATTCCCTCCATTCATAGATTTTGATGTCAGAGAGTCGACATTCCATTCTGTTTGAACACGTCGCTGCACACGCGTGACTTATTTAAATTCCGTTACCCGAAGTACGCGTTGCAACTTTTACTGTGGCGCCCACTTCTTTACTTATGAAGTCAGTGTAAAAAGTTTATCGTCTATGATTGACGAATAATGCGCACGATCGAACTAGACCGAAACTATCACGGAACAACGGAAGAACAGTTTGTTATATTTTGATGGGTATAATATATAAGCAATTACTTTTGGATACTTTAAGCCTAGACACCATGTACTTACAAATGGATCAGAACTGCTCAATGTATTTGATAATTAATTTATCAATACTAAGTTGAATAATTACTAACGACATCCATGGACTTGTCATATACTAAATTATGTACAAAATTTAATAATATATATAAAGTCGTATTGTAGCCTTGGCGTTAAAGTATATTAGTGTGAATTCAGTACATTGTTACTGTAAGCGCGATGAAAATTATGATTGAAAAGTGGGTCACAAATGTTGAAAGTTTGAGAATATGCAATAGCTTTCAAGAACTCAGTTGGTACCAGTCAAGTCCCACCATGTAAGAAGGGACCTATGCACGTTAAATCTGTCGAGGTTGAGAGTCCTCTTGTGGTGTGATGTGGTAGTTTGGAGAATGGGGGGAATGTTCTGGTGCCATCCTCGTCCCTTGACAGAAATTCAAAATAACGTTGCAAATAGCCTTCTTGTTCCTTTATACTGTGACCTTAATATAATTATCTGGCAATCAGCTTAATTCTAGAGGGAACATTGTGACACAAATAACTCATCGACATAAAATTGAAAAGTGGTACATGTATGTACGTACATGCAAGAATATTGATAAAAATTAGTAACATATTGCGAATAGTCACCTTATAAATGATAGAACTTTTGGCTGTGAAATGTAAAGTTGCAAAGGAACCGCTGAAGCCTAAACTCAGACATAAGTTTCTGCAAAACTGGAAAGATTAATCTCCTATTCCACTAATTAACTGGAAATCGATTAGAATGAAAGGATTGCAGTTTAGTAAGCTGATTATAATTCCCTCGTTCGGTCACGGGGAAAGCTCACTGTAGCATGGGGAACGATTCCCGTCAGGGAAATTAATCAAGATGCTTAAAAACGAAATGAAGTTGCAATTAAGATTAAAAAGAGGCGACTGTCAGAAATTATTTTATTAATTTCATAGAATTTGTTGGAAAATATTAGCAATATGTATAATGTATACATATAAATTCTTTTTGTAGTTATTTTTCCTTTCATTAATTATTAAAAATATATAAAAATCGAAGTTTCGATAAAATTCGAAATGTGGAATTGTAGTAATTATCTTTAATCATGTTTTCCAGGTTCCAATTCTGTACGAATATTTCGTTTAAAAATTGTACTTTAGGTGATTTTTATCAGCTTTGTTATTTTGTACGATTCTTTTTTCCAGTATTCTAACTTTATCACTCGTATTGAAGGAAAAAAAGACACGCGCGAATATGGAAAGCGATTATACTTTCGCAACGTATTTTATAGATAATCTGCTTTTTTTGTTTTCAGGAACAGGAATAGGAATTTAGGAATTTTTTTTAAACAAATATCACTATATACATTGAGAAAAATATAATAAAGGTGATTATATGGAAATGATTTGAAAAATAGCACCAAACTTCGTAATTTTAAATTATGATCAAGTGACCAAGACAACAGTTGGGCTAGAAGCTCACTTATGAAAAATTCACATCACCACCTAATTATAAGGACTCTGAGACTCGGCCTACTAATGCGTTATCCCCACTATACGGCTACACCCTGTTCTAAGAATGATTATTGATGAAAACCTCGTAATTTTGAATAGTGATCCAGTAATGAGAGCTAATGTTAATAATTCCACGAGACGACTTTAAGGCTTAGTTCCATTTAACACGAGGCAACCGTGGCCGCGGTAGCCGAGTGGTCAAGGTATTGGATCGTGGCTGGCTTGTCATGAATTTGAGCCCAGTACCGCTAAAGTCCCACCGTGGAGAGAAGTGATGCATGCTAAATCTGTCGAGAGTTCAAACTTCTTCCCGTTGGTGTGGTAGTTAGGAGAGAAGGGAACCAGCTCAAGTGTCGCCCTCGTCACTTGACCATGGTTCAAAATGACGAGGTTTATCGCCTAAAGTCCTCGTGTAGCTGAACAATGCGACGTTAATATTCACTCACGCAGTTATGAAATTAAAAGGAAAAGGGCAAAGAAATAATATCATGTGTATAGCAATGGCCGCCATACTTATGAAGTTTCTTAACCTACTGTACTATTTTTAAATCCTACAGAGAGCTTCCAACCAAAAACACTTCCCGCTTTCAACATCAATTTCTAGTAAATATGAAATTAATTTTAATTAAATTATATGTAACAAAAAGGAACAGAAATTGAATTGCGCATAAGAAGAAAAAATAGAGTGTAGTTAGTAATATAAATACAAAATGTTGTAATTTTTATTTATTTTACTTAATAATTTCCACGGTTCCAAAATCCACCTTACTTCGCGGACTAAGTATAGCTGTGTCACAATGATTTAGCGGAAGGGAACTCCAAATCGATTCCCTCACGTAATGTTTCTCCGGTTCAGAATTCGCCTTAATTCGCGGATTCAGCATCACTTTCCTATCGTTGATCGGGACTCAGACCGTTCCCGGATCTCCCCAGTTCAGATTCCGCCGTACTTCGCCGTCTCCCTATCGTTTTTCCTCTATCGCTAAAGGGACCTCACAACGGCTCCCTCCAGAAATCCAGTCTTCTCTTTCTTTCGGGCGCTCTCACTGCCCTTTATATATATATAACCATCTCTCGCCTAATCAACCTTTATGTGATCGTTTGTTCTTCTGTCGCCCCTGTCGGACTCAGCCCATTTGATTTCTAGCTCAATGGGTGCTGATGTCTAGGTGCACATTGTAAGTTTTCAGACGTGCCGTCGTCACCGAATCGTGGGAAACGAAAGCACAATGTTACGGCGTCTCTTTTGGACGGTCGGTACAGCATGGGAAAAGGGGTCCAAATCTTTGGCCACCCAGTTACGAAATTCTTTCCCAGCAATTAGGGAAATGTCTAGAATTTTCCCAACGTCTGTTGGCAAGGGGCCCGTTAACAATTAGGGCGAAGGGATCGTCTTCGTCACAATCTATTATTTAATGCATCGAAGCAACTAGGAGTATTAAAGACGGACCTCTTATTTCTAGCCAGATTAAAGTGACATGTGACGACACCAGAGCTATAAGCACTCAGTTCGAACTTCAAGCCAACGTGATGAATTCGAGGCTGTTTCTTCAATAGGATTTTCCGATCATCGATTGCTATCATTACTTGTATAACTCTACAGCAGTAATCACCAAAGCATCGATCGTGAGCTAATAGTAGCTCACGGGGACATTTTCGGTACATCGCATTAACATTAACGTTATTAAAATTAAGTACAGTAACAAACTCACTGTTGAACTCTTATTCAACTTTATTCACAATTCAGTCTCTGTCTATTCTCCCAACGTTAAAAAACCTGTTGATGAAAAAAAAAGGTTCATCTTTCTCATTAAAATTACTACATTCGACGACAAGATTTCTAAAATGTCGTGTTATTAGTAATTTCTCATGTCATTTTGTTGGTACTTAAATTAATGAAAAGCACCCTTCAGGGTATTATATGACAATTTAAATTTACTAACAGGAGGTATTTTTGGTAAAACTGGAGGAAAATTATATCGAATTTCAAAACACTCTGCATGGAATTCAAAGCCACACAAATTTAAATTATTTTTTACACAATATATTAACACAGTTATAAAAGCAAATGAACTAAACAAACCTAAAATATATTCAAATTTGCCGAAGAGTTATGGCTGTGTGTGTGATTGTACATTTTTTAATAAAAAACTTTATAAAATGCATGGCAATCGCAACAATAAATTGTTAAACATAACTATGGATGTTAGAGCTAAATCCTTAGTTAATTGCTTTTATACAATTAATAACACGTATACAAAATATGAAAGGAATACATGCAAAATTTTGACTAAAGAATACAATCTTCGTAAAATTTATTTAAAGTTTTGATTCTTATTTTGTAAAAATAATGCTTAATATCAGATATTTGAAAATTCTACATTTATAGGATAGACATTTCTCGTTCTCTATCATACTATTTTTTTTTTCTGGCTGCAAGAATTTTTTCCCATACAAAATGGCAAATATATGTATAAAAAAATTAATTCAGTCAAACACTGATTCAAACTTCAGAACTGGGGAGATCCGGGAACGGTCTGAGTCCCGATCAATGATAGGAAAGTGATGCTGAATCTGCGAATTAAGACGAATTCTGAACCGGAGAAACTTTACGTGAGGGAATCGATTTGGCTTCCGCTAAAGTATTGTGACACAGCTATACCTGAGTCCGTGAAGTAAGGCGGATTTTGGAACTGTGGAAATTGTGCGAAGGAGCGACTGCACGGCGGATTTGGAGCCAGCGAACTCACCGAGACTCGGCGTGGAATTACCGAGAGTGAACCTTTTTACGTATCTTAGGTATATGACTTTCCTCTACAGTGTCAATTTAGGACAGTATTTTATACGAGAGATATGAAACATTGCAGTGAAAGATATTCGAAATCTGTGGACCCTTTTGCTAATTAAGTGTGATAGGATATTCTTTTTTTTATGATTTTCTTACTGAGAAACAAATAGTTTATCCCAGAACTGTGTAAGGCCGTTACAAGATCAATGAGTCAATGCTAGAGAAAAATAAAACCTTAGTGTAATGTTAAAATCGAAACTATTCTTTTTCAGAAAAAAGTGTTTGTGTGTTTTAAATATTACTCTCTCTAAAACTATTTCAGAGTTCTATTTTACTTGTTTAATAATATATGGAATTTATCCTGATAGTCAGGGTATAAGTTAAATATTATATGCAAGAGAAACATAGAGATGAAGCCTACTTTTTCAAAATGCAAATTTCTTATCAAATCTCTTACCTCAAATGTTTTTTATTTCACTGAAAAATGAATGTAACGAGTTAAAGCCAGTGTTTCTTAAACTGAGGGCGTGCACCCTAGAGAGAAATGATAATACTACGTGGCGGGAGAGTGAGGCATATCGAAAATTTGAAAAAAAGATAGCAAATAATTATCAATTAACTGAAAGGAAGCAAAACAACATACATTTTGACATAATAAAAAATAAAATACATATTCCCACTGAAATGAGATACTTATAAATATATCAGTTCGGCAAAAAGTATTTGATAATTAATTTATCAATATTATATTAAAAATCTATCCAATGCGCTTTCACGAGGGATGCAAGACCCCTGATTGGCTGCATCTATGTCGTTCGATGCCTCGCCTAGATTAGATGAGAACGAGCCTTCAGTGGAAATACACTTTCTGGGTTCAAGATTTGAAAATTATAACACACGAGGGAGTCGTAGCTAATAGTAACGAAATTCTACCCGAAAACAATGCTGAAGGAAGCCGATGCTCCAAAAAAGATAAAATTTACTGTTTTAGAATAAATAGGAAAAATATGTTACTTTAAAAAAAATTCACAGCGTTATATTTTCCTAACTCACCTCTTAAAATGCTGCATTTTTTGTTATGGGATATATTTTCCCGAATTGAAATACGTCAGATTCGGAATGCGTGGCTTCGAAATAAGAAATTCTATTCATTGAAAAAAGATTTGTCCCTAAGGCGTGATTCATCATGGAAAAGCCTTCATGAATAAACATTTCACTTCTCTTTCTTTGGGGAACAACAAATCTGTTTCTCTAAGCATTTACAAATGCAAAATTTTATGAAAAATGTATTTCTTTATTCCAACAGTTTCATACGGATACTCTGCCAGTTAAATTTTACAGATGTATTCTTCCAAAGTATTTAGAAACTTTATTATTAATTTTTTTCGCTATTGTTTACATTCTAACTTTCTTAAAACTTATCGCGATATTTTTAAACTTTTTTCTTCAAATTCTCCTATGTTATTCATTTGGCGGAAGTTTTAACCCTTAATCTACCGCATTATAATTTACCGAAGTTTTTTTCATAAAATAATTATTTTGTATCACTGCATTGAAAATTAAGGGATATACATGAACAAAAATTCAACTTTGGGAAATTTAATCCGTTAGATCTAATTAATTAATCCAAAATATTCAACTGTAAAATTAATTATATACACTGTTCATTTAAAATAAATAGTCAAATTGTTTTCTGAGATCTTAATTAACAAACAAAAAAATAAGACAACATTTGATATTAACTAATTTTTTGGAACAAAAATGGCAATGATCGCAATCCACTGAAAGCGCCGTCAGCCGAAAACACAATTTCTCTATAAAACTATTCGCCTTCCCCGCTCAAATACTCATCATAGAGCCCGTGCTGCCTTATATCTTGGAAAAGTAGATTTCAAAGAATATTGCTGCTAAGTATCGTCAGTGTATTAGCACAAATGGTTATACTACGTAATTTTAAAGTGAGTGGTACTTATAAGTACCGTCGGTAGATAAAGGGTTAAAGTGTAAAATAATTTATCAACGTACAAACGAATAAAAAAAATATGAGAATTATTCTTGCTAATATATTCTAATGTTGGCGTGCTAAAAATATCCCCACTCCCACAGCACAGTTATGCCAGATTCAAATCAAACTTCTTTGTTGCCAAAGTAGAAATTATATCTTACTTCCTTAAAATTAATATTTCATATATTAATTATTTTGTTTGAAAACAGTTTCACGTCACGAAATCGGAACGTTTTTCAATTAGTAAAGAGCTAAGGGCTCTGACACATTAATATCAGCATTATTTTACGTTATCCTATTTTAGGGAGCTGAATACTTTATTTTAGTAATCATTTATATAGGGAGTTAATTCCTATTTTCCTGGTAAAATTGGTTCCATATTTCACCTTTTATTTTATAGTGCTCTGTTGCTTTGAGGTAGCGACCTTATCTCGTAAGCCTAAGACTGCGCGTTTAATCACGGCTGGAATCGATAGATTTTCCGGATGTGAATATAGTTGGCACACATGTCATACGGTTATGTGGCATGTAGAAGATCCCTTGAATATCAATTTCGGAAAAATTAAATTGCAGGAAAATTTAGCATTTGGCGAGAGCTTGAGTTACAGAAATTCTAGCCTCAAATATATTTAGTAACTTAAAAGTCTAAAAGATAAAAACATTTCAATAGATTTTGCATTTGTTCGCGGACACACGGGCATTCTTAGAAATGAGCGGGCCGATTGGCTTTTAAAGGCTGCAACCAAGCACAAAATTGACATTACCGTTAATATTCATAAATCATTTTACAAGAAGATTGTGAAAGAAAACACGGTGGAGTCTTCGAACCTAGAATATCTCATTTCAAATAAAGGGAGCTCAACTATTCCTTTTTATGCTAATTTCAAAATAACCCAATTTCTAACTGTCATGGCAACTTTAAAAGCTACTTGAAACATTTAATTTACTTCCGTTATATTCTTGTGATTGTGATGTTGGTGGAGGGGAAACTGTTGAACATGTGCTCCTTCTGTGTTCCAAGTTTGAAAGAGAACGAAACATTCTAAGATTGGTTTTCAAGAGACTTAATATTAATAGGCCTCCGAATCTTCACCAACTTATTTCCACCAGAAGTGCTTTTGAAATGTTCTGTAAGGTTATTGTAAATATTTGTAATCTTTCAGGACTAATTTTTTTTTCTTTTGCTTCACAATATGTATTTTTTATAATAAGTATTTATAGTTACTTTTGCAATCCCCGTGTAATAGTTTGTGGAGCAAGGGGATTTTATAATTGTTTTCAAAATATATTTAGGGATGGCAGCTACCTCTACATTAGTGTTACCAGTGAAATGAGTCGCACACTTAGGGGACTTGCCTTGTCAGTATAAGCTATACTGCCGAAATGAATCCCATTTGAAAGAAAAAAAAACAATGCTAAATGAGTTTTTAATGTAAGTTTTAAAAGCGTGAAATATATTATATAGAGGGATTCGCTAACACAGACAGACAAACGTGTAGAGTGTGTAGTGTTAACAGAGATGACTCAGAATCCAATAGAAATGCAGCGTCACAAATAACGTAGCTGCGAGCTATGGAGCAAGGGTGAAGAGAAAAAAGAGCAGAAACAACAACAGATTAATGGACAGAAAATATTTTGTTAAGAGGTTGTACTGAAATGGGTTCTTAAAATAACTACCACAAGTCATCTGGAAGGTCGGACAGCAGCCCTGCTTGGAATTCCTTACATTCTCGAAGGTTCCAGGCATGTCACTTATCCTTCTAGCAGCTACAGATATTCTAGCGATGATAGCTTTAACTGAAGAAACGGGCTTCTCGTATACCAAATTCTTCACGTGACCGTATCCAGATTTGCGTCATTTTCTGTTCATGTCTATAAATAGTGTCTGATGTAGGACTCGTTTTCTCGGGTAAAATTCCTGGTACAACAACCAAGTGGTGTACCCATTACAATCCGTAGTTTTATTCCTGATCAGCGTGTGTACTAGTTCTTCGTTTGAATGCATATTACAACATCAGGAAACGGATCGTAAAAAATGATTTCCAGCAGGATCTGTCTGTCTTCCGTTCAGCGCCATCTACCGTAAATCTACTAGGAAGAATTTTCGAGAACATAAGGAATTCCGCATGACACCGCTGTCAGGCTTGCTGGACGACTTCTGGTCGTAAATTCAAGCACCTGTTGTAATACAATGTTTCAATAAAATATTTTCAGTGTCTTAATGTGTTGTTTCTGTTCTTTTTTTTGCAATAACTACGGCATAATTTTAATCTCTACGGATTAATTTGCTATAATAGTTATCTCACAAAATTTTTAGTGTCATAGAGAGCTGAACACACTATTTCAGTTTTATTTTACTCAATTTTAAATTCGGTAATTTTCGGAAACACTACTTGGAATTGTAGAGAAAGACTTCAAAATGATCAAACACAAATTACACGTTTCAAAAAATAATTAGTATGCTTTTCTTTTTTTTTTTGCATCAAAATAACAGTTGATCTGGACAATGTTTATGTTAATGCCTTTTTCAAAGCCAGATATGAAAAAAAAATACACCAAAAATTTTTAACACGTTGATACGTTTTTTATAAAGGTGTGCAAGAAAAGTCGTGTAAAATGCACATGCAACATATGATAACTCTGGGGATCTGTTCCACAATTTTTAAAAATAGTGCAAAATGAAAATCTCTAAATATTTTCCAAAACAAAACGTGCAAAAATAAGTAATAATTAAATTTATGGTACATATTTATAAAACAGAAACAATTCATTTTTTTTCAAAAAATGTACAAAGAGAAAATTCAGTCTATAAGTACATACTGCATTATATAAAAAAATTCAGACTGAAATTCTGAAATAAAATTAATGAGTAACAACTATTCATCGCTACAAGACAACACACGTTCACATTTATTTCGAACTGGATAAAAAATGCTATTATCAGTACATGTGTCAGATATGTCTAGCACAACTTTCGGTTAAAATTCAAATGAGGTCTTATTAGAGGCTGTGTCTTTTTGTTTTCTCAAATGGATTATCTAATTTTTGATATCCTGCTACACAAGATTCGATTGAAATTTTAATGTATATTCTACGTCAGGATCATGAGTAGTAAAATGATGCTTCATACTTGTAGAAAATTTTGTGTGGTATGACGCTCCGGACATTGTACTCCAGTTTGCTGCGAGATTCGTCGGAGAAAACAATCTGTTGGTACAGGACACGCCATTTACTGTGTTGCTCAGCCCATTGATGGTGGAGACATCTAGGCGACCGGGGCATCCTACGTTGAGGAACCTTTGAATGCAGTTAATGCTGCAACAGATTGCGATAATTCGTGGTGCTAAACAGCAAAGTACTTGTAGCCATGCTACAATGTTGTGCTAACACACGAGAGGACTCTGTAGGTTTTGCCACAGGCAAGCGAAGGAATTGTCTGTCGTCCCTTATCGTTGTGCCATTGAGTGACCCACGGTCAGATTTCTGAATTGTTTGGTTCACTGTCCATTTCTTCCAAACACCAGCTTTCTTGAAGGCTGAGATTTCACGATTTTAAAATCCAACTTTCGTGTAACGACGATATAACTGCGTACGAATCTCGTTAGTTATTGGCATGTGGCATGGCGCCTTCTACTTTTGACGAGGATATTGGACACCTGTGATTAAACGTTTACCGCAGACACAGATTTTGTAGCGTCTTTAACGTTCTTTATATGTATACATGGGATAAATGGTTGATAGAAGCCAGTCAGGCGCAATTGTTGTGTAGTACTAATATTTGCATGTCTTACCTCACTTAACGTTTCTTGTAAATTTGGTTCAACTTACGTACATCATTTTTGTTGTGGCTGTTTTCACAAACATGATTGTATACAACTTTAAACTGTATTTTGCATAAAAAAATTGAAAATGTTACTGCAACTTTATTTATATTTATTTATTGTGATTCTACTCTTTTGAATATTTTATTATATCCAGTCAGATGAGGATTCGGCACTCAAATGGATCACGAATTTTCAATACAAGTTAGTTTTCGATTCATTTTTGCCCTTAATGTACAGTCAAATAACCTCTATGTTGTACTGTTATTAATGACTCGCTTATTTCGAATCGTAGTAATATGTTCGCGGAAGGATAGCATCAAGTACAGAAAATAAAAATCTGGAGAGCTTCAAATGGTATGTCATCACGTTGTGAAAGCTACTATTTGTCGACTCTAAATAAATGAAGCAAATGATTTTTCAACTGAAATAAAATTCTGTGAATCATAGTTTTTCAATTTTTTCTTTTTTTTTGCATCTGTGACACAAGAGTTTTATTTTTGAGGCACACTTAAGTTTAGATGATGAAGTAAAAATGAAGATAATGAATGTTTTATGCTCTTTTTTGTATAATACTTGATTTTCTTTATTCTAAATAGGTATTAGCACTAGTGAAATATTACTATTGTAATCTGTTAAAAACAGTTATTATAGTTTAATTTGTTATTAGATAAGCTATCTTTTAAGTTACTTTTAAAAAATATATTTATTGAAACGGAATGATAATTTATTTTTAGTCCTTGTATTTCCCTACATTAACATATATTTCTCAGAGTCCCACTTTTACAGGTAAATGCGGCATTTACTAATATTTATTTTAAGAAAATTTTTGCACTGAATTAATTTTTCAAAAAATTATTTAGCATTGAATTTACTTAAAAAAACTTAACACTGAATTTATTTTTAAAAAACTGAAGACTCTCTGAATTTATTTTTGAAAAAGTGAAAAATTTTTAAGTTATCGTTGAAATGGAAATATTAATAGCTAATTGTTTTAAGCACTTTTGAAATATGTTTACTCTTTTTTAAAAGTACAGTGGAGAACTTTTAACGAGAAACTGAGGGGAAAGAAATATTTTTCCGTGTTAAAAGATATTGTAAGAAAAAACATAAATTCAACAAAATTAAGTTTATTATAGCACATTTTATTTACATAGATATGTGTTTATGTATGCATTAAATAAAAAATGTTCAAACATTTACGTAATTTGTTTTTTTTTTCTTCATTGTAGATAAAGTAGAGTTATCAATACTAAAATCTTTATAGATTTCACCTTCTGTTCTTGATCAACAGGCTCAAGAAGCTCCATTATTTTAAGTCGAATAACAGTTTGCTTTCCACCTGAGCTCTCTGTCATTGAGCTCGAAAAGAAAATTCTTCAAAAACAGAAAAAATAATGTGAACCAAACTTACTGGTTTTTTACTTAGACTGCGACATAATCATCACCGAATTTCAAAGCCAACTGATGAGAGGTTCTTGTGTAGCGTTTGTACAGATGGAGGGTGAAAGTAGCTTAGATAAACAAAAGTGGCTCGTGTCACAGACTATTCCGAGGGTATTTCAAAATCAAGTTGGCCTCCTTTGTACGAAACATGTGAAACACCCTCTCTTTCATTTCACACCCCTTTTAAACCCACCCTGTGCGGCTGGTGGTTTCCGTACTTTGCTCATTCTCAGAAACGAAATATTTTCGTGTTAAGCGATTTTTGTTTCTTGTAAAGAAAAAAATTCATGGAAATGCATAGTAATTTGTCGGGACCGTTGCATTATTTTTTGGTAACTGATGTTTCATCTTAACCGTTTCCGCGTTAAACATATTCCACTGCATGATTCCACAGAGCCCTGTGTTACATAAAGCATCATTGTGCTCTTCAGAAGTAAAAGACACGAAGTTTAGAGCGGCTGATGCACCTGAGTTCAAAATTTCGAGAATTATCGTCAAACCCTCAAGTTGCTTATGATCACGACATTAGTAGAGATCTATATCTTATTCTCATCTACACTGTTTTGTTCTATTTCTATTTATTATTTAGCTTTAAACTATAAAATCATAATTATGGTAATTAGTATGTGATTAGTAAGAATATTGTTATATTCTTGGTAAAATAAGTAATAAAAAAATTGTGCATTCTCCCTCTCTCTATTTTTATTACCACACATGTGCTCCAATTCTTTAAACTTTGATATGCTTACGGCATCATAAATATCACATTCTTTTAAAAAAAATCACTCGTAAATCTGTCTCCAGTAAACCTCTCTAAATACTCCTATACTTCAAGTCTTCTGACAATCTCATTGGCTGGCCAGCTGCTTAGAAAACCTTTTCATCCAATTCAGACTCGGAACCTTCCAATAGATAACTGCATTATGGGTCCCGATGGACCTCTAGCATTTCTTTTGAGAGAAAGGGTGCAGGGAAGGATTGCGAAACGAGCGATTATCTTCCATTGGAAACAGTGCGAAATTCAAGTAGCATGTGGTGCGGAATCGAAGTTAGGGATTAGAATAGTTATCGATGACCTTAGATTCGATTTCGAGAAGCCCTCCGAACGAAATGAATTGGATGAAACTATCATTAATGACATGATTTTCGTAGATTTAGCGCGTTGAAAAGCAATCTGAAATATTCAGCTTTCGTTAGTCTATTTAGGGAAAATATTTAATTTTTATTCAATTTCTATGTAACTAGTTCAATGGTTCCCCCTCTTCCTATACTTTGAAAATCGAGTGTTGTGGCATTCATACGCAATGGGAGAGTCAGGAATTATTTTATCGTTTGATAGTTAAACTTTAGAGGAGAGACGCGCTATATTTCATCCTAAAAAAATAATAACACTTTAATGCATGAACACATGGTTCAAATCTCAATGGCTGGGGTAGCCTAATGACCGTAATGGTTATGGGCATGAACTCGTGACTGGAGTGTTTCTGGTTTAAGTCCTGTTGCCTCTAAGGACCACCGTGTAGAGGGGTCCGATGCGCGTGTAAAATCTGCCGAGGCTGAATGTGCTCCCATTGGTGTGGAGTGATATTTAGGAGAGGGAGGTGTCAGCTTGAATGTCGTCACTTGACAAAGGTTCAAAATGACGAGGTCCATTTTTATTATCCCTCGTGTTACCTTGTAGTGCTACATTAACATAACTCTGTCACTCTCTCTCACACTAAACCGGAAAGATAACTAACTCACTGCTCACAGGCAAACAAACAGCACATTATGTTTTTGTCAGTTCTAGACCACACTTGATAGTCAATTGGAATGAATGAATGAATATCAACGTCGCACTGTTCAGCTACACGAGGGCTTTTGGCGACTGACCTCGTCATTTTGAACCATGGTCAAGTGACGTGGACGACACCTAAGCTGGTACCCTCTTTCCTAACTACCACACCAAAGGGAGGACGTTTGAACTCTCGACACATTTAACGTGCATCGCTCCCCCTATTAGTGGTATTATGCTCGAACTTATGACATGCTTGTCATGACCTTGACCACAAGACTACCGCAGCCCACTGAAAACACATTTGGGAGACCAACCGAGAAGTCTGTTCAAAAAAGCCTCCCGAAACTAACCCTCTTAAGTCGAGTGTCATAACTTAAGCTGTGCATCGCCAGAAGCTCTTAAATGCAACATTAATATACGGACAATATAGGCCAGTAGTTTCATGATGGACGAGTTCGAGTCAATTGAACTTTCTGGAATGTTTCATAGTACACATATGACAAAGTGTGAAATCAGAAAATTGTACATAAGCTTTGACGTCACTCTTGTCTTGTAATGGTGATTGAAAAATATGAAGCTTTTCTCCAAAAACTACGTATTCGGTTTCTAGTGCACGCTAATTCAAAGTGACAATTTATTTACGTAATGGCAGTTATATTATTAAATTACAGTTGTCTTATTACATTAATACAAATTACACAATAAATAAGAGACTAGGCAATCTTACATACAAAGGCGGGGGAGTTTTACTAACGGCACACAATAAAGCAACACGAGGGCTAATGAAGACAGACCTCTTCACTTTCAGACTCGGTCAAGTGATGAGGACTCTTGAGCTGGCACCCTTTCTCCTCACTGCCACACCACACCAACAGCAGGACATTGAGCCTCGACAAAATTAAAGTGCTTCGGCTCCCTCTGCACGCTGAGTGTCATTGACATGCATCCAAAGTTATTAATTATTGTGTTATATAGTAAATACAGTGAGACCTCTATATAACAAATTCGCTAAATCCCGTAAAAAAGTTCGTTAGATGGAGGTTCACCTTTTAATGTACTTCATAAACTACATAAACAAATTTTAAGTTCATAAACACTATATATTGAAAAAAAGTAATAATTCATACCTTTTTGTAAATTAATATATATTTACTTTAAATATCTTAACAATCAAAAAAATAGCAAGGAAAGTTTCTTAACTCCTTTATAAACTTCCTCAAGAATTAAATATGTTTCTTTGATGCTCAAGCACTTACGTTTTAAAATTTTCGAGTTACGAGAAACAAAGTTACCAGTACAACTGATCAACACTACAAATGACCGGAGACGACTACCATAAACATCACTTTTATACCATGGTGTTAAAAGAGAGAATAACTTGAAAAGTATAGAAATACTTTAAAAATAGGGAGAGAAAAAAGTGAATCACAAGAGAAAAAGTTCGTTCTATAGAAAATGCACTTCGCTATAGAAAGGTTATTTCACGAAGAAAATTGTGAAATATTCTTGTTTCCAGAGGAAAAAAGTTCGCAATATAGAGGTTCGTTTTATGGAGGTCCAACTGTATATATTAAAATATGGAATTGATGCAGAGATGATGATCAATGGAAAAATAGGAAGTTTGCTTTTAAAATTAAAAAATATTCCGTAGAAATAACTTCAATAGACACTAATAAACATGAGTAAATGTGAAACGGATATGGAAAGTCTGTAGAAATACAAATGTAATTCCTGTTTAAAGCCATGTTTCAGATTACTAAATTCACACATTGATCAAGAAGTAGATATTTCTAATTTCTAGAGACATTAATAATAACTTTTTCTAAATACTCTTGCTTCCTACATTGATCACCAAACTTAACTGTAACTGAGCTTGCCGTATTTTACCGGGCTGTATTTTACTGCAACTTTACCCCCTGAATTAGTGGCATTCGTTCAGTAAACAGGAAACTCATGGAACGGACGCAAGGTGTGTTTGTATTCATTAAAAATATTTCCTTAATTCAGACCCTTTAGTTCTAAATATTCACAGCACTTTCAAAATAAGATTTACATCTATTTAAAATTAAGTGAAAATTAAATGCAAATATTTATGTAACTAAACAATCTGTATTATTTTCATCTCTGGCTATTACTGGTGTGGAATCTGTTATTTTTAATTAAATTTCTTACTATTTCAAACTGAATATTACCCTGTGTTCATACACCCAAACATGCTTCTTTAAAAAAGTAACAAATTAGCACTTGGTTGAAAAAAACAACCAAGTTAAATATTTCAGAAGTAAGAAAATACTGTTCACACACACATATATAAAAATAAGGATTCTCCTTTTTCATAAATGAAGCTTTCCTAAAATAAATTATAGTTATGAGAAATACATATTTTATTGGAAACCGAATTCATGGATATGGAGAATATTTCACGCACGCGCGTTTCAAAGCTTCCCACATTAATTTCCTCTTTAGAAAATGTTTATTTCTTATTATATTGTTGCAACTTTTTCATAACCAAGATTATTTTTCCCCATGTATGTTTGTTTTGATTCTCCTATATTTATTCATTTTTTAATCCGTTTCCAAATTTCTTATCCTAAGATATATAATCTATAAGCTAAATTTTTGGGAAAAAGTCGGAACATGTGCCAAAAAATAGTTATTTTTCTTGTCTAGAGTGTAGACAAGCAACGTATGAAATATTTTATTCATCTTCACAAACTTTTTTGGTTGAACACCAGAGTCTCGAATAATTTACTTGCTACAAGCTCAGAAAAGTTCGACTTCGTCAATAGTCTTCAAAAATTAAGGCGTTTGTTTTGCAAATTATGCATCAAATTTTTCCATACTATTTGAAAAAAGTAACGATTTTTAATTGAGATATTTATTTTAAATGTCATTGATGTTATTAAACCACTCCTTGTAAAATACAATATTAACTACTCAAAAAAATAAACCAGCACATGGGCTTAAGGATTATTCCTTCTGATAACAAATATGAAACAAAACACCACAGTCTAGAGCAGAGGTACTCATCCAGCGGCCCGCATGCTGCTCACCGAGTCTTTTTAAGTGGCCCGGTCATGGCCGGTGCTCGACGAAATTTACTTATTGAAGAACATTGTATTAAACATTTGGTCTGAAATTCCTTGTCTAGAAATCAAATATATCAAATTTTCTTTTTACTGTTGGTGTCGTACGCGCACTAATTGTTATTCTTTTTCTATTTGGAACGGTTACGGGGTTAGTAGCGACAAATTCATGGGTGTGTGGAACTAACTTTTAACTATTTTTCATATCTTACAAGCGAAAAATATTAAAAAAAAATAAATAGGTTCAAGACGATTGGGAGGTTGACTATTTTGCAGCATGGATGAGTTATTAATTGATTTGTCTCGAAATTGTTATAAAAATACGAATAAACATGAATCACACATTCAATGACACTTTTCTCGAAAATCTCTTTCAATCGGTGATAAGTAAGTTTTTTTCTTGAATAATCCTTACAACAGCAACAAAGTGTTTTGTTAGTGGTAATACCACCGCGGTAACAAAGACATATCCTGTGCAGTTTGTTACTAAGCAGCACCATTAACTAAATTGTGAAGGAGTGTTTCTAAAATATTTCTTATTTAGTGTTAGTAAAAAAAGTAAAAATGTAAGAAACAGTAATTAGAAAAAGCAAAACAGGAGTGATAATATGTTGATGAATTTCCCACATTTTAAATTTCCAATATTATATTCGCCTTTCATAGGTCAATGGTGTGTGTTCCATTGACAGCAAGACACTTTGAAGCTCGAAGAAAGTGAACTGCTAAACATCGAAATTGGATGCAAAATGATTGGAGCCAAGCACTGTTCACGAACGAGTCCCTATTTTGTTTAGAGTGTGCCACCAGACGTGTTTTGGTGTGACGAGAAAGGAGCACTTGAAATAACCCAATATTCGTTCAGGAAACATCACACTACTATAGACGAGGAAGTTTGACAGTAGAGACTGGAATCAGCATAGGTGGACGTACTGGTCTGCATAACATTTAGATCCGCAGTTATAGCAGAAACACCAAACAGGGATACGAAGGACGGTAAGAGGTGTACATTGCATAAGACATTCAACAGTGTAATATATTCGTGGAAGAGAAAATTATATAATTGAAATAAAGTTGTTGCTTATAAGAATGCGTCCAGATAGGAACGTGTGTTAGTACGGTTGTTGATTGCAGGAAATGAGTTCATTGCGATCTTCTATTGACTAATAGTGTCAGTCTATGATGAGTATTGTTTTTTTTCGAGTGTCTCGGAACAGTTGGTGTAAAAAATTTCGAGATGGGCAACAAGCGATATGGGATCTTCATAACAACGTCCATCCACCCGTCTCCAATGAAACCCATTCAACTTAAAAAAATCCGTTGGTAAATGTCAGAAAACCAACAGGACAGTTCGGAGTTTTCATGCCGAGTCTTCTACGTGTTTAGCCCACTTAAGAGAGTTCTACATTTCTGTTTGGATGATGAAGTGAATGAATCTCAGCAGGACTTTTTTAAGAATCAACCACGTTCTTTCTCGAGTGAAGACATAAACCTGCTGCTGAAATAATGGGACCCGCGTTACAACTCCCAGAACTATTTCTTCTGATTTCCAATAAAGTCATTCTTTTTCATTGAACTTGTGCATTTTTCACTTGGGCAATCCTTATATGTAAAACAAATCTTGAAACCCCCTGTCGTTCAACCATTGGCGATTCCTTTCTTTTACTGAAAGGTAATACAAGATCTCATACAGCTCGTCTTGGCGAGAACTTTCCTGAAGTAATACAGCGTATGAAGCGGCCAATATGTTTATCTGATCCGGGGGCAAATTAAGAGAGATACTTGAATGACAGGTTGTGGTAAGATCAAGGCTTCCTGTCACTCTCTCGGGTTTGGAGATCACACTTCGTCAACAGTGGAGTCCCCAAAGTCTCATCAATTACTTCATCGCACCAATGCTAAACAGGTGAAGTCCTGAGCGGTTTGAAAAAAGCCACATATATCGTATTAAACATCCTGCATCATTTCCGAACAACCGATTTTTGTCATTTACATGTAACCAAATGGTGGCCTTGAAGTACCACTGCATGTTCTTAATACCATTCCAAAGAATTAAAGTTGTGGTGCAACTGTTTTTCGATTCTTTTGTTCTACATTGTTACAATTGCATCCTTCATTTTATGCCCGTGCATGGCAATTCGGAAATGATTTCTTTACTTATTTGTTTGTTCCCCTAATTTGTTTGAGCAGTGTATAATCGAGAATCCTCTTTAAATGTTAAATATATCATCCATACATCATAGCCACAAGCATCAAATAATTCTGGAGAAGAACTCGCGGACGGTGTTACCGTGGGGTGAATCGTGAATTCGAGCCGATCCAACTTTCAATCAGCCCTGTAGAGGTACTGATACACTTTAAACCTGTGAAGGTTCGAAGTCTTTCTTTGGGCGTGACGTGGAAATCTGGAGGATAGGATAGCAATTGAGGCGCCAGCCTCGTCTTTTGTCTACGGTTCAAAATTACCAGGCGCATTGCCAATACCCCTCACGATGCTTAAGAGTAAGACTAATAAGAAATCAAAATATATTGTTCATGTAACGGTAAATTAAATTAAAAATAAATGAATGTATTTCCACAGACTTTCTACGACAATATAATTTAAAGGAACCAATAATTTTACTATTTTACAATAACTTTACTCTTCATATTAAAAAAAAGAACATTATTTTCTGGAACTTTTACCAACATTTAGAATTTTTCCTCCAATATGTAGTGTGTGTGTGTTTTAATTTAAAATATAGACACATTTTTTCTGCACGTTTTCAATTTCACAAATATTTGTAGAATCTCAACTGACCTATGTGGAGTGGTCTTCGTCACGCATTCGCGTCAAGTGTCATTTCAGTCTTATCACGAGTTCGAGACCTCTGGCCACTACAGATTTTCCGTGTATAGATAGAATGATGCGCATTAAACTATGTTGGCTTAAGGTTCTCATGTTGGTATGGTGTAGAAAATTTGAAAATAGGATATCAGTTTAATTATCAGAGTTCCGTCAGTTCGCAGAGTCTCTAAGTTACGAAGACCGTTGCCAATAACCTTCGTATAATGAAGAGCATCGTAATTACGTAAGCCCTCAAGTCGTAATAATAATACGCACATTTAGTCTAATTCGCTTCAGCTTAGTTCTCAGTATCGGAAAATGGTTTGGGCGCAAGTATGAGAAAGGTCCTAAAGCCTATACGTATCCCATTTTGAATATGATAATGCAAATTCGATTTATTTACAAGTATCTTAAAACAGTAATTTTCTTCCAATGATTATCAATGTAATAATTCTCTGCCCGATCGAAATCAACAACACTAAACCCTGCTTATCCCTGTTGATATTACGGGGAGATTTAAATTATCTGACAGAACTTAAATTAGCAAATTGGCAACGCTAACAGTTTTCTAACTAGTATTGGACATAATATACTCGTAAATGGAAATGTAACTAGCTGAAAGAGACATTATGGAATGCTATTTAATTTCTTCATTCTAGCGAACGACGAGTTGGCTTTTTTAGCGACTTGTGTTAAAAGTTTAAAAGCTTTTTTTCTCCCGTTTTAAAGCATTCAGTTGAACTGAAATTTTATAGACACGATTGTTTTGGTTGACAACACGATACTTTAATGATAATGAATAAAAATGAATGCCCACATAATGTTGGGATTCTGTGCTATGTATATACATATTTCTATGAATTGTAACCATTGAATAAAAAGTAGCTAAAATAAAATGTTTCCTTGTTGATCTAAGTAGGAATTGACTTAAATTTTTTTTAAGTTACAAAATTCGTTTGGGAACATGAACTACCTTCGTGTACGATTCTACTAAAGTTCTGAATAATATAATCTCTGAACAATTGGATACATTCTGCACTGCACTGACATGTATTGAATTATGTTTCAATATAGGGATGAATTCCAATCTAAGATGTATTCAAGTGGCAGAAACCTGAATAGCTCGTTCCATAGTAAGCCCTGTAACTGCCACACAATGGGCCATCTGTCTCTTATACCAACGATGACCTATTGGATTGAGTTGGCCAGCGCCTGAAGCGCAATATAGAGATCTCAAAATGTCTTAAATGGAATAATGGAATCTCTATACATCCTACATTTCACAAAGACAATTTCGAATTTTTCTTATTAAAAATGAAGTTTAAAAAAGGAGAGAAAATAATTATAGTTCAAATACGTTCGATAATATTTTAATTAGAGGTACTTATCAGCATACGTACTCTAAAGAATGTGTATGTGCTAACAAAATTTACAAATAAAAAAACTGAAACACATATTTTAAAAATAGTTTCAAATATGCTTATGCAGGTAACAAAACACAAAAAACAAGTAATATAAATAAAAATTTTAAGTCAATTCCTACTTAGATCAACAAAGAAAAATTTTATTTTAGCTACTTTTTATTAAATAGTTAAAACTAATATAAATATGTACATACATAGGACAGAAGCACAACATTAAGTGGTAATTGACTTTTATTCATTATCATTAAATTATTGTATAGTCACATCCAAAACAATCGTGTTTATAAAATTTCAGTTCCTCTGAATGCTTTAAAACGTGAGAAAAAAACATCTTTTCAAGGTTTGACACAATTCGCCAAAAATAATGCCAACGTGGCTGAATTTGTAATTCTTTGAATAATTAGTTTTAATGAATTATTTTTTATTAATTATAATTAAATTACCATATTATCATCCACAATAATCATGTACAGTCGCTCCAAGCCAAACACGGACATCAAAGAAAATTTACTAATGAAGTAAAAAAAAATAAATAAAAATGATTAGCATAATAATTAAATTCATTTTCAATAATATATGTATTACAGTATTAAAAACAGATAAAACAAAACATAATTTATTACACTGTAACCAGAAATTATGGTAAAAAAACAAAACAAAACATTAATTAACGCACAATCAAAACTCGGACGGCTAAGAAGACTTTTAAAACTAGTTAATATTTCCAATGAATTAAAATTTTGTATGTAATCCTTTATTTTTTATAACCATTTTAAGGTGTTTAGGCATAGATTGCACCAGTTTTTCACAAAAAATTAGTCTGAATATTGTCACATTCTTGCAATAATACTCTTTTCAACTAAGTTTTACATGAAACAGCCTGTTTCTCGGACTCTTTTGTTAAGATGATCCCACAAATTTTCGATGGGATTTATCTCTAGGCTTTGGGGTGGTGTTTCCATGACGTGAGGACAATTATATAGGAGCCAGGAACGCACTATAAGCTTTATGCTTGGGATCATTATCCTGATAAAATCTCCAATTATTGCCAAGCGAAAGTTTTTGCACACATAGTGGAAAATTTGTTTTTAAAATGTCAAGGTATACATTCTGATTCATTCTCCCTTCAATGAAATGCTAAGTTCCTGGGCCAGCAGCTGAAAATGATCCCCAGACCATACTGATCCGCCATCATGCTTCACAGTTGGTTTCAAGTTTTGTCTACGTAATTCCTCATTCGATTTTCTCTCCAAACATATGTCTTGCCATCTGATCCAAATATATTGAATTTTCTCTCGTCAGTGAATAGTACTTGTTTCCAGTAAGAAAAATCCTTGATTTCATGCTCCTTTGCGAATTCACGTCTTACTTTTTGATTTCGTTTACTTATGAAAGGCTTTTGTCGGGCTTTTCTTTCAGTGATAATTTTCTTATGGAGCATATTTCTAATTGTTTATATATATATATATATATATATATATGGACTAGATTTTTTTCCTTAATTCATTTTGAACAATAATAGCTTTGGAGCTCTAAGGAAGGAATTTACTTTCACATTTCTCACTAAATATCGCTCATCTGCTTCAGTGAAAATCTTGTTATTAGCTTTTGGGGGCTTATTTTCCATCTGATTATTTGTTTTGTAGCGTTTTAATGATGTCATGAACCGTGGAACGACTTCTTTAGACAATCTCCGATATTTCTCGCACAGACTTTCCATCTGCAGTGAGCTTAATAATCAATATCCCCTTAACTTTATGCTCGTTTTGCCCCTTTGCCTTGACATTTTCAATAAATTAAGTTTTTTTCTGCAATAAATGAAAAAACGTCAAATCGAGAATTCCGCTGAGCAAGTAGAATGTTTTTCATGAAGTTGTCTACAATTTTCACTCAGGGTTGCATTTATTGGGCGCTTTATTGATGTCGGAATTTGGCTTGCGCTCTCTTTCTTCCGTAATTTTTTTATCTCTAAATTTTTCATTGTAATTTATAAATTAGCGCATTTGGTTTGTTTTTAATTGAGCAATAAATTCACTATTAGAAAACCATCTTTACTTTTTTTGAATTCATTTTAGTCAAAGTATTTTTGCAAAACAAGATTTTTTCTATCGTGTCCGAGTTTAGCTTGGAGCGACTGTATGCAAAATTTCAGCTCAATGGAGCGCTTTAAAATGTAATTTATTAGCGATTGAAAATTACACCAAGATAAATAAATAAATAAATAAATATATATAGAGCGAGTGTTTTAAATCACTGAATTTTGAATAACTAACATAGAAGAGATCTGGGTATGTTTTTAAGTGTGTTATATATTTTGCACTGGTACTTGTTTCATGCAGAATTGTGGTAAAAGTAGTTAATAAAATTGTCACATGGTTTCTGATTTGTGCTATGTGAAGGCGAAAGAGACAAAGTTGCAGTTGAATGTTACACGCGAAAACAGTGTATGCTCCTAATCTGACACAAAGTGTAGTTAACATACCTTGCACTAAAATATAGCGCAAATCATAAATTACTTTGCTTTGGAGATAATTAAATATCCCGTTTATTTCTCACGTTTCGTAAAATGAATTATTCATCATACTTTTTCCTTTTAAGATTTTACTCTAAAAATAATATTGCTTTAAAAAAATGGCTGAAATAAATCATCTTTCTTGACAAGTTGTTGTTTTAAGATTTTCAGCATATGAGATGACACACTGGTGATTTAAAAAGAAGCTAATTGTTTTTCTTTTTATTTTAATGTAGTTTGTTTAAGCAATTACTTGATGAGAGCGAGTGATTTACATTATGACAAAGGAAGAAAGGGAAAAGGAAATACCATTTGATTAAATTGAAAATAATTTATTTTGATTCCTTTATAGTGAGAAAAAAGTGCCAACCTAAAGCGATAGTAAACTTATTTAAAAATTGGAAACATTATTAAAAAAAAGTCTCGCAGTGTTTGTATTATCTAGCGAAACAAACTGCTAGGGTTGCTGTTATATCGACTCCGGTGGCTTAGATAAAGCGGGTTCGATAGGATTTCTGAATGCGAAAATCGTAGGCATGCATGTAATATGATTATGTGTCCTATAAAAGATCCATTAAGTATCAATTTGGCTATGGTACTGTTAGCAAAGTTAAATCACAGCCATACTTAGCCAACGACGAGAGCTTGAATTGAATAAAATTGAGACGTCACAAATTGTTAGCGGTAGCCGCCACTAAGTGGTGCCAATAATGAAATGACTTCCAATCTTGGAGATTTGCTGTATCTGCAAAGGCTAAGTTCCTAACATTCAACCCATTGGAAAAAAAGGATTACTGTTGCTTTTGATAGAAATTTTACTAACTAATTATACGGTTAAATTCTATTAGTTGTTGAATGAGTGTTAATTAACGTCACACTCTAAAGTAACGCAAGGACTAATCACGACGGACCTCTTCTTTATGAACCTCGGTCAGGTGATTAGGGTGACACCTGTGTGAGCCGGTAATCTCTTCTATTAACTTTCGCAACACACCAATGGCAGTACAGTAGAACTTTGTTTATCAAAATCAATTGGGACCGGACACCGTTCGAATACACGATTGTTCGGATAACTGAAAACTGAATGCGATCCATGCAATATATGAAACCGGACTCTATACGAATACTGAAAATCATCATATGCGGGAAACGTGCTTGAAGAAAAAGGTGCAAAATATCGCAGTTATACCTTTATCGTGGAAAATAATCACTTATTTTTCGCTGTACTATTGTACCCCTTCCTTTTTTCACTGCATCAGTCACATTGTTGTTTGTACTACTCCATAGCTGTCTTTAACGCAGAAAACCCGTCAGCATTTGATGGACCCTTGCTACTTTTGTTGCTGCTGTTGTCCTCGTCTTCATCCGTTTCATCGTCGACAGGGTCGTATTCTTTTTGTACGGAAGTCACAATCTCGTCATCATTTAGTATTTGAAATCCGCAGTCTTCTGCATCGCATGCCATCCAGGTTTCTGCATCTTCTTCATCGCATGCCATCCAGGTTTCTGCATCTTCTTCATCGCATTCTTGAAATCCTGGGATCGATTGGACTAAGTCGGTAATCTCCTCCCTCTGGTCGTCATTGAAGTCTTTTTCGCCTTCTAAATCTGGCCACAGCTCAGGTTCTTTCGAGCGAGCCCTGCGCTTCGGCTAACATGTAGCAGACGTTGAAAGCGTATTCATATACAATGCATGTAGTTGACAAAAAAACTGGTCCGGATATTTGACGCTCCGGATAATAAACGTTCGTATAAACCTCTCTCCACGGCAGGTATTCAGTTGCATAATAAGGCTTGAACTGAAGACACGGCAGACACGAGTTCCTTACCATAAACACTAGACTACCACGACCACCTATTAATTAACTTTTGAAATATAAGAATCAATGATTATGAACTTTTGTAAAGGTCATGGTGACTAGATTTGTCAAAAGGCGAGATTGTAACTGGGTAAAATTCATAACTCCTGCATAAAAAATGTGAAATACTAGGATGTATAGTTGATGTGCATCCTGTAAAAAATGATAATTCTTGCAAGTCTGTTTTAACAAAACATCTGAATAGAAAAGAATATTTAAGTGAAGGGACCTTTGCGTATTTAAACCACCCTGGTCAACAAAACATTAGTAGGAATCACAACACCATGCTCCTTGACATATAAAAACTCCAAACATTAAACAAGTCTCAAAAATAGGATATGAAGTGTGCTTATGAAAGCTAATTGTAATCTAATAGAATGTAGCGCGGGAGAAGCATCTCATTAAAATCTTAAACTAACTTTAACATAATTAAATATTTTCACATTAAATATTTTCATTATTTAAACATTAAATATTTTCATGTAATAACTATTAGTGTCGATTTAGATAGGAAAACAAAATAGTAATTTAAGTGGTAAATAGAGAAAAAAAAACAAGTGCACGTACAAACAGTTGTTCACCATTTTTATATATCAGTTGTTATGACGCTAAAGCCAAAATTTATATATTATGGGGTATTGGTTAGAGAAAAACTACATATATGATAAAAGAACGCGAAGTTCAGAAATATTTTTCATTTTTTTATCACCGTCAAGCATGGCTCTCAGCTATGAAGTTAGTGATCAGTAATCTAATACGAAATTGCTCGTACAAAAGACTAAGAGGAACATAAATAAAACAATAAATAAATATAGTACTAGCCGCATGACCCGACGTTGCACGGGCTTTCTCTACTTTTATATAAATTTTCCCTTTCCTTCACAAAATCATTACTCTATTACTCTTTTTCAAAATGATTTCCACCCCTCTCCGCTGCTTAGCCTGGCGTTGTTCGGGCTTTACCTTTTCCTCATGACACCAGCATTTCTCTCTGTGTGTTTGTACTCGCACAATGTGAGTGATTCCTAAAATTATGTCAAAAACTTTCCTTTTTTCGAAATTTGTTCCATTCCACTTATTGTTTATTTAAAACAGGTTTCTTTCCCCTCTCTATAGCCCGAACACGGTTTTTTTAGTGTAAAATCATTGTTCTATCATCCCCTCCTTCTCACAGATAGCTTCAAATTTCGGTGTATGACTTATAAAAACAACATTGCGTTAGAGTTAAAAATTATTAATGTGAAGCAATAAAAAAAAAAACGATTTTCATGCTAAAAGTAAAACAAAAAACTTTCATCATTTTTTAATAATAGTTAGTTTCTAAGAATCTAAAATAATAAAATAGATTTCAGATTTACATGAATCAATCAATCGTTACTAATAGTTAGCTTAAAAATGCCTCTAAAATGTATTTTGGTTCAAAATAATAGACAATGTACTTTTTAATTAACAAATAATTCATTTAGTATTGAAATAATAGAAATAATCCTTTAAAATATATATATATATATATATATATATATATATATATATATATATATATATTAATTTATTAAAATCAAATTTTTATAACTAATAAATAAAAGAAAAATTTACAGATAGCTATTGAAACGATTGTTTTTTTCTGAACGTTTGATGTTTGATTAAGCATATAATTATATATAAGTTAGAAAAAAAACAGTATGGGGGAAAGCCTATATATATATGTACTGAAATAAAAAAACGATCTTATAAAAACATTTTGATATTTAGTTTAATTTTAAACTTTTTCATTCCACTGTGTTTAGTAAATTATTCAAACACGTATATGACTAAGAAAAAAAGTATGTTATACAAAACTAACATATTCATTATTTTAACAATACTTTTATGTATTATTATAATAAATTATATCATATCTTATTTATATAACTTAATGTGTATCATTTTATAAATTTTTTTGTAATTAATTTTTAAACAAAATATCATTTAATGTTATTTTTTCTTACAAAATTTACAAAAAGTATTATTTATTAATAATGAAATTTATAAAGTATAATATAAATACTTATCTAATTACAGTAACTATTTTATTTTTTAAAATACAAAGTAATTTTCTGAAATATTATTTACTTATCAATAAACTTTTTTTGAATTCATTTATTTATATGCAAAGTTTCGTCGTTTAGTAAAAAAAAGTAACAACAACATTACAGAATTGTGATAAATTAAAAGTGAAAAGTTTTTTTTGCTGGCTTTATTTTTAAGTTAATAACTTCAAACTCCATATATCTGTTGCAAACAACGGTAATTTTTTTAAACAAAAAATGTAACAAAAATAATTTTTAAATATTTCTAGCAAAAAGGGGGGAAAAACGCAAAACACAATTTTTTTTAAAAAACCCGTAATTTTTTTAATCTTTTTACAGATTAGAAATTACGGGGTTTTTTTAAATTGTGTTTTTCGTTTTCTTCCCTTTTTGCGAGAAATATTTAAGCATTATTTTTGTTACATTTTTTGTTTAAAAATGACCGTTGTTTGCAATCGAAATACGAAGTTTCTAGGCATTCATTTAAAAATGAAGCCTGAAAAAAAATTCAATTTTAACAAATAACGCAATCCGAAATTGAATATCTTTTTCAGTTTCGAACCTAGAAATTACCGTTTTAAGAAGCAGCGCCTTTGACATCCACGCTGTAGGTTCCTGCGGGGAAAAGCCTTGAAATGATCTTTAAAATAAGAGGAAGATATGTTCAATTTCGCATTGTGTTATTTGTTACTGTTAAAATTTTTTTCGAGCTTCATTTTTAAGTCAATGCTTTCAAATTTTATATATAAATTGCAAACAACGGTAATTTTTAAACAAAAAACGTTTAAAAAAAGTAATGCTTACCTATTTCTCGCAAAAGGGAAAAAAAAAGAAAAAAACATTTTTTTAAAACAGTTATTTTTTTTAAGATATTTTACCAATCTTTGTACACATTACGTATAATATTGTTGTACACACGGAAAAAAAGTTTCGTGTGAAATTATTTTTATAAATAAAACTTTGATTATTTTTTGAAAAATCGTAAAAAAAAACAAAAAACAGTTTTTGACATTATTTTTTTAATGACTGATTCTAAACGAGGAAAGGATGACCTTTTTTAGTATAAAATATTTTTTTTCATTAGCGCGAAAGAAAATGCAAGCGGGACGATTTAGAAATCATTCATAAAAACGTAGCGATTTCGACTCATTTTAAAAAATCGTAAAAAAATACAAAATATAATTATTTTGCAAAATTAATTATACCATATCTTGGAGAAGTAAATGATCTTTCCGTATATGTAATTATTTTTTGTCTGAGTATCATGGAAAAAATTAGATCGCGTTTTAAAAACGTCTGAAAAAAAAAGAGAAGTTCCGAATTTTCCCCTGGTGGTGAAAAATGGTACTAATTATGCGTTTTAAGGTTTTCAATTAATATCTTTTTAACTAATTGGAATATCGGAATATAAATGATCAAAACGGATTTATCGGATCTTTCCCGAAATTTTGGTACCTTCGGAGAGTTTTTTGCGTCGTGTGGTTCGTGAGAAGATAGGGCATCATATATTCAACTATAGATAGATACGTTTGTTTACCTTCGGATTTTAATAGTGTAGACTAGCTGCATACCCCGACGTTGCACGAGCTTTCTCTATTTTTATAAATTTTCCCTTTCCTTCATAAAATCAGCACTTTCATTATTCTTTTTCGAAATTACTTTGACTTTTTTGTTTCTTTCCCCTCTGTTAGCCCGCCATTGCACGGGCTCTTACCGTGTGTGCAACTTAATTTCTACGTTATATAATTTCCTCTTTCCTTCATGACGCCAGCACTTTTGTGTACGTGTGTACGCGTACGATGTGAGTGATTGCTATAATGATGTCATCGAAATTCCCTTTCTCGAAATTTTTCGACATATTTTCACTATCAGACAGGTTTTCTTTCCCCTTCATTTACCCTCTGTATTGCATGAACATTTTTTAATGTATAACATAGTGTCATATCAATTCCCCTTCTCCTCTAGCTGTCAGCATCTCCTGTTCTGTATGTATGAATTTCTATATTAACGTCATTACTATTCCCCTTTTCGAAATTTCTTCCACATATTCCCATTGTCAGACACGTTTCTTTTATCTCTCTATAGCCCGGCGATACAGTGCCTTTTTTGAGTGTAGAGCTATTCTCCCCCTCCATTATTTAAAAATGATGAATTAAAAAATCTTACAGAAAGCTATTGAAATGATTTCTTTTCTGATCGTTTGAATGTTTGAGTAAACATATGAAGTGCAAAAAAAAAACTAATATATATATATATATATATATATATATATATATATATATTTACATTCACTAAAAGTAAAATTCATTCACTAAAAAGTAAAAAACAAAAAAATACTCTTTGATAAATATATTTTAGTACGTTATAATAGTTTTTGTTTTTCATTCCACTGTGTTTAGTAAATCATTTAAACATGTATCTGACAAAAAAAGAATATTATACAAAACAAACATATTCATTGTTTTAACAATAACTATTTTCTTAGAGCTTAAAATGATAAAAGGGGTTTGGTATTTTCATTTACTCAATCAATCGATACATAACAATAGTTTCCTTCTTAGGTTTTGAAATAAAAAAATTGATAAAGTTCATTGAACAATTAGTTGTGTCATACCGTTTGCTTAAAAAATGGCAGTAAAATAAAAAAAAATCTCGTTTATTGATAAAGACTTATTAAATATCTTCAAAAAAATGTAAAATAATTAAATTAAAACAAAGATATGTTTTTGTTTTAATATATTAGTTTTTAAATAAATTATTTATATGCAAAGTTTCGTTGTTTTGTAAAAACAGAATTCTTAAGGTTTTTTATTCCAATGTTATACAAAAATTCTCTCCGTTGTTTATTTAAAAGACTATGAATTTCTTTTTTGCTTTGTTTTTGAATGTTAGATTAAAAATATATTTGAGTAAAAGGGTAAAAAGCCTGCACTTTAAAACAATTATATATATATAGGTAGTGAAAGAATGATTCTATAAATAACTCAGACGAGGAGCGACCATAACAAGGAGAAATTTTCACAGTCTTAGTCTCTGAAAACAATCCCTTCCATCAAACCCGGCTTAGTTCTAAACAGTGATGTCGCTAACGCGAAGATTGAAGTTCCCTCGATTCCCCCCGCGTATGCGCAAATCACTCAAAATCTTGCGAATGCTTTTTTTAAAGTTTTCATTTGTTTGAGTAGTTAATTTTTAAATTGAGGTTTCCAAATTTTCCACATCGATAACAAACAACGGTAATTTTAAAAATTAAAAATTTAAGGAAAGTATTGTTTTAACGGAATCTCGTAAAAACGGTATTAAACTAAAGGCACAATTTTTTTAAAAAAACTAATTTTTAAGATATTTTACCAATATTTGTACACAGATTACGCTTATTATCGTTCTACACACGGAAAAAAGTATCTCGAATTTTTTTGTATAAATAAAGAAGTTATTAAGCATTTAAATAAAATGTTAAGTATTTTTTTGAAAAATCGTAAGAAAACAATTTTTGACATTTAATTTCTTAAATGACTGATTCCAAAAGAGAAAAAAGTATGAACTTTTTTAGTGTAAAATATTTTTTTTCATTAGCGAGAAAGAAAATGCAAGGGGAACGATTTAGAAATCTTACTCATAAAAACGTATTGATTTTGACTCATTTTAAAAAAATCGTAAACATTAGAAAATATAATTATTTTGTAAAACAAATTATACCGTATCGTGGCGAAGTAAAGGATCTTTCCAAATCTGTAGTTATTTTTTTGTCTGAGTCTCATGAAAAAAATTAGATAAAGTTTTATAAACGTCTGAGAAAAAAAAGATGAACTTGGCCCCTGTTGGTCAAAAATTGCACTAATTTTGCGTTTTAAGGTTTTTAATTAATATCTTTTCAACTAATTGAAACATCGAAATATAAATGGTCAAAACGGATTCCTTGGATCATTCATAAACTTTTGGTACCTTTGGCTAGTTTCTGCGCCGTGAGGTCCGTGAGAAGATAGGGACGCATAGATAGATACGTTTGCTTACATACGAATTTTAATAGTGTAGATACTACTATTTAGTTCCTTTTTATGTCGCCCAACCGGTATAGTGGTTAACGACGCTGACTGCGATGCCGTAGGGACTGGGTTCGAATCCCGGAGAAGACATGAATGTTTGTAAATGTATAACGTCTTTGCGGCATGGGGCAATAATAATCTTTAAACAAGCCACAAGTCCTCTCGTGTGGTTCGTGGAAGGGGAACAGAGGTGGGAAGCCCTGACACCCCCAGGTTTTCTCCCCTAAATTGGGGTGGAACCGAGCAAAAACGTATTGTCTCCTGCATAGTGCTCAAGGCTAAGGCTAACGACAGGCGCAAATTATAGCTCTTAGCCGCGATGAATTTCGCGAGCCTCGACCTGACTCCGTCAGGCATGTGGCAGTAGTCACAACACAACTACAATCCCTTTTTTACAATAAAATTGTATTTTTCTGCATTGCATTATGTTAGAAAAAGTTTTTAAACCTAAAATTGTTTAAAATCCCAAGTAAATTCCTTAAAAAATATAACAAAAATATGTCAAAAAACAATTGAAAAGACTTGATAAAAGTATTTCTCTAAATATGTAACAACCATCCTGGTTTTCCTGAATTTTAAGCAACTATATTTCGCTCTTTTTTAATTAATATAATTAAATTTGAACCCTGATAAATATGAATGGACTAAATTACCTAAATTACAAACATTATTTCTACGATCAATTGCCTTTTGTGAATATTTTATCGAGATTATCAACAAATTTCATTTTTTTTCCTTTCAAATAGTTTTCCATCGTGTGAGGTCAAATTTAAAATCTCTCGGACATGAACTCTTCGTTTTTTACGGCTCTGTGCATGAAATTCCGATTTATATTTGTATCCTTAAGATTTTTTGTTTGTTAAAAGTGAAGTGAATATGCTGCAAAACATGACCTTACCATTTAAAATAATATAAACTTCGAAGTCATTTTGCTAGCTAAAACAGTCTATTCCTTCTAAAATTAACTTGCTTTTAAATAACAAGTCTTCATACAATATTTACGAACGAAGAATACTTTGAAGACTTCGTTAAAGAAAGAGTTCCAAGACAAAAGATCTACAAAATTGTCAAAGAAGTTTTCTGAAAGTATCTTAGAATAACAGCAGCACTTAGATTACATCGAATGACAAACTGAAAGCGATTAATAATAAAGTTTAAATTCCTTATCAGATTAAAGTAAAATAAATTCTGCATTTGTACTTAGGGCTCATTAGACATTAGGTTTGTGGAAGAAATTTATTCAACCGAATTCTTACGAGGTAAAAGCTTTGTTCTGTTTCATTAGCTGCTTATAGAATGTTTTGATTTAACAGGTACAATTTGTTTTCATTTGAGTTCCTGAACAAATGAATTAACTCTCATTTCGACAGTATAAATACTAGAGTTTTCTGTTACTTCGGATATTTCTGTAAACTTTATTAGAACGTAATGTTTTCTTTTCATTTATTTTATATTTATAAGCATTCCATCTAAGGTTGCAAGGTAGCTTCACTAAAAGTGTAGTCGTGGTTAGGAATTCGTAGCTGGTGTTGTTTCTGTTGTATCATAAGATCGGGTCTTGGTGTCTGTAAAATACAGCCGTGCAAAGGAGCCGACGCACGTTATATTTGTCGTCGCTCAGTCTCACGTTGAGGTGTAGAAGATCGAAGAGTGTTTTGCTAGCTGAGGTATCCTTCTCGTCACTCGACCAAAGTTCAAAATGACAAGGTTTATTGCAAATAGCCCACATGATGCTTCAGAGTGTGGTTATAATAAAGCCATTTCACAAGATTGCAGATTTAAAAAAAATCGTACGACATTGATCACAAGCTCATTAAAAACTAAGTTCAAAAATATTAACCATTAACTTAAATGCAATGATATTTTCTGGTCTGGTCATTTTTTAAACTTTAAATAGCCCTCTGGAAATTAAAAATAAACAGTATGCAAAAAAAATTAAGCTTACTTTTAAAATTACGTTAAGAATCATAAAAAAAATTTGTGTAGCCATTACATTGTCTAATACATTACATTGCAATATTCCATTCTATTACTTTATTCAATTTTAATTATTCTTACATTATCCACCGTGCATATAAAAATTAATTAAATCTACTATTAAAAATATCTCTTAAAGTTTAGAGTAAAAAGTCTAATTGAGTCCATCTGCATTGTCAACCTCTTCATTGTGAAAGTCACTTTTCCCTATACTTCGTTATGAACTATTAAATACAATATAATTTATAGCATAAATTGTGTGTTCAACATTAATCTTCCATGACTTGGAGAGTTGTTATTTTTTAATTTTGTAACTTTTTGCAATCATTGTCAAAAACACTTATGCATCTGTGCAACCTAATCATGACATAATTTTTTATCCTTAAGTTAATGGTATTAGGAAACTGAATGTTTTACACTTAATTTCATGCTCATGGTTCTTTCACCATATAGTAAGCCATTCATTTTACGTAAGATTATAAAAAGTAAAAAACATATAATGAGGTTTTATTATAAAACCAATAACTTAAACGGCAGACGAGGAATAATTTTACTGTTAATGAAATCTTTTGTTGTCGTTTTGGACGTCATTGTATAAAAAACTGTAATCAAACTGCGCGAGGAGATGTTACCTGTAGAAAGTATAAATTTTGTAGACCTAAATTATGGGTTGAAAGGGTTATGAATATTACAACATATTTATTGTTGTGTGAATGAGAGAAAATTGGTCAAAATATAGATAATTAGGCGCTGGTGCAGGAATTAATTTTGAAGAAAAATACTAATTTTTCTACTGCAGTATAGAAAACGATGTCTGTTTTGACTTATTATTCTACGAGAAATCTTCAGGATGTTAGAGAAAAAAAAAAAAAAAAAAAAAAAAGGGTTTGGTATAAAATATAGTATATACCGTGAAGGTTCGAAAGCCGTTAATCTTCAGATTAAGTGATATATGCTCTATTGAAAAATTTTTAACTACGTAATCTTCACACATGTGTGAGCGGTTTTTGAATCTTTACAGTTCAAAAGTTTCTTTTTCTCATTTCCTTCTGTTAGAAATTTTAATTGCACGTTGACTCATCCCAGAAAACACTTATGCTACCAGCTTAGAAACAGAATGGCAGAGGCAATAAATGCATTCGCGTAACAAAAAGACACCTTGAATTAACTATGGTACGAACAATATCTTCTGGAAACAAATCAAACGTTAAAAAATCCATATTTCAAAGTATAACTGCACATACTAATACAGCAATCGCAAACTATGTTTTTTTAAAAAAATTATACTTCACTAATTTACATGACTAACATAAATGTATCATGTTTCCCAAATTCATTTCTTTAGTTGTAATAAAATGTTAAACCGTTTGAGTCTTTGTATTGTAACGAATTTTGAGTAAACTAGTGTAAATGGTTTTTATTTGGATGCGTAATGCATTTATATTACCCTATGTTATATTTGTATTATGTTAAAATTGTAATATTCGCAAGCAACGTTATAATAGCGATTCAATAGGAACATTGCGAAATCTTGGCGATAGATCCAAATTGGCGTCATTTTTGGCGATAAAATTGGTGACATGGCAACCAATTTGGTGACTTTGGGTCAATCATTTTAGTGACTATTTTTGGAGAGTTCGTGACCCTATGGATTGTTCTGGAAATCAGTGGAGAAATACACTAATTCGACGATATATGACGCAAGCGGATCTTTCTCAAAGGATCCGCGAGGACTATAAATAGGAAATCTCTTGCCAAAACTGATTCAGTACTGTTTTGACTCTAGTCATTAGTAGTGTTTCCTCGGCCGTCAGCCAGTGATTAGTGATTATCTCGGCTGTTCAGTAGGACCAGCGGTGCTTATGAATAATCTTTCACATACTTCTATTTAAGACACTGATAGTTGTGTCTATTGAAGATGTAAAGACCTAAGATTTATCCTGCAAATATTGCTGTTGAATCTTGTATTTCAAGGATTGTTTTTGACCATAAATTCTCATTGCTCTGAAAGAACTATTTTGTTCTTTGCGACTGCTTAATATAAAATACGCGAAACTCGATCAACTCAACAATATTGTAGTTTTTCAACTGATTGATTCCAGCAACTAATGTGTTGATTGATTGATTATACTAACTCGATTCTTTAGATACCAAAAAATAAATAAATAACATTTAATTTAAGTGTACAAAAACACTGCTGTGGTGTTCTACCAAACATCTTATTTTCGCGTAAACAAGTGGCTACTAGGTAACTTGTAGATAAGCGAGGGTCTAATAGGTGGTGTGCAGGTTATCTCGATAATTCGCAGATTACCTAGGTAATTTGAGAAAGGAAACCATTTTATTCATTTTAACGGAATACCCTAGTTAATGTACAGATTAAAGAATTTCGGGGTACTTTGACCGCGAACGGTAACATATGTATCCAGTTATATCTAATATATTAATCCATACATTTAAAGATTGACTATATATATATATATATATATATATATATATATATATATATATATACACACCCCCTACAATATAATTCTAAATACTGTTTCATTTCAGTTTTCATGTTTTCTTTTAAATTATATCTATTAAAAGTAATGACAAGTCATGAACATATTTTGTTGTAAGATGTTGTAATTAGTATTGGATACATATACAAAATATATATATAAAATTGCATGTTTGTATATATTTAATAATATTTTAGGTCCTATTCTAATTTTTTTAAATTTGTAGGAACTCTGACAATTTTCTATAGCCAGGTACGGTATTTGAGAAAAATGACTCAAGCACTATTTTGAATTCTTGTCCTATTTCCAATTTATTTTCTAATGGGACTGCGCATTGGTATTTTAACCTTTGCAGACCTAGCACATTCCCCAGGAGCTTGATTCACTTTTCAGCGTGGCGCTTTAGAAGCAATTCCAACTACCGCAAGTAATTTTGATGCCCAGTTTCCTCACCAGAGGGAGGCACATGAGCTCTGACGATGCGAACTTGTGCTAGGATTTAATTTTGCCCAAACAGTCATTCCAAGGATCTTTTACATGCCGTACGACATGCCCGCTCTCAATTTACTGCATCATGAAAATCATTCGACTTGGGCCGAGGTCGAACCCGCAATCTTAGGTGCAAAAGGTCAGCGACAAACTTACCACGCCACCCACCTTCCAAATTTAATTTTATGAATGTATAACAAAGATTAAATGATTTTTTTTCAAACATATTTAAATAAAAGTACATTTGATTTTTAAAAAAGCCCACTCGACATATTTTTATTAAGTCCATTGCGGACATAAATTATTTTCTAATAATCTTTAAATATTAAGTTAAAGGGAGCGCCATGGAGCAAGAGGGAGTATTCAGCTACTCTAGGGGTTTGGGCAAGGAACCTCGTAATTTGGAAATTTCGGGTAACTTTAATTATCCTTCAGACTACCAATACAATTTTAAAAAATAGAATTAAAAGAAATGAGTTTAAACAAATTAATTGCTAAAAAACTGTAGAATAAAGAAGGTAGCGTATGCTGTGTTTTATAGAAGAAAGAGTATTATTTTATATCTGTCTAACAGTAAGTTTTTTTATTTACCACAATGTTACAGAGATTGATTGAGCGGATGAATATTAACTAAATATATATTTGATCGAAAGTACGCCAAGATACCTTTTTACAACTTTAATTCACTTGATATTTCAGCAGACATATTTAACATCAAATGTCGTCGTATCAAAAATTCTATTTACCGCTTTATCAATTTACTCGTCAAAGGACAGAGACAATGTTGAATTATTAAAAACCATGAATACTGGCAAATGGAAACACCTGTTCTGGTGAAAAAGATATTTCATATTCATAAATGAAAAAATATTGAGAAGGGAAATATAAGCTTTTGATATTTGAATAGGGCTTGAATATAACAACATGTCTTCGCAGGTATTTTGACAGGTGTGTCTTAATATACGCAGTGCAGTGCTTCTCCAACTTTCAATACTGGCGCCCCCCTTTTCGATCACAATTTTTATCGCGCCCCCCTTATACATTAATAATGCACTGAATGCAATAATAATGAACTTTGATGCTAAAGCTACAATAGGCGATCTTAATTGTAAACCATACAAATTAGTAACATAAGTATTAAATTTTGTATACTACTTTTAAGTAATAAATAAATAAATAAAATAATAGGATAATTATTATGTGTGTTATTTTTCCTTTCTCTAATTTTGAAATTGGACTTATTGCAAAATACGGTGGCTGCTTAGAAGACAAAATATAGATATCTGCTAAATATAGAAAAAGAAGTCAGAGGGTCAATTTCTAATCATAAGCATTCCTTATAAAAACTTTGCTTTGCAAGACAAGCCCATGGAAGTCGTTAATACTTAAACTTGTTCTTAATTTAGTATTAATTAATTAGTTATAAAATACTCTGTGCAGCACTGATACATTAAAAGTATACCGGCTGAAGTGCCCGCTCTTTGACCGAGTTCATTTATACGAAAATAAAACATTATTGAAATAATCGCTGAATTTTGTAAGGAGAGTAAAGCCAAGTGCACGACAATGTTTACAAAAATGTAAAATGATTTTTTTAAATGATTGCTCAAAGTATAATTAGTTTAAAGTGAACTATAATTTTAAGCCTTACTGAATTATCATTTAGAATTGATGTTGAATAATGAACAATAATATAAAATTCAGATGAAGAATAATTGTATTATTTTTAATATTTAAAGCGAAAAGACTTCAACATGTTTTAACACTGGAGCAGGCGCGCACTCGATACTAATGGTCCAGCGGGGTTATTGAGTCACCCCAATCCTTTTTTTATAATTATTTTTATAGTACACCAGTGTTTCTCAAACTTTCAATACTGGCGACCCAATTTTCAATCATAATTTCTGCACTGAAAACAAAAGCACTTCGTATACTATTACAATTTTTTGAAAATCCTACCTATGTTAAACAGGATTTTCTGCGGAGGTTGCTTTGAAGACAAAATATAGGTCTCAGCTAAATAAAGAAAAATAACTCAGTGTCTAATAACTTTGCTCTACAAGACAAGCCCATGGAAGTCACTGATAATTATTAAACTTATATTAATTTAGTATTAAGAAATTATTTATAAAATACCTTCTTCAGTACTGATACGTTAAATCTGTCGAGAGCTGAAACGTCCTCCCGTTGGTGTGGTGTGGTAGTTAGGAGAGGGGGGTGCCAGCTCAGGTGTCGTCCACGTCACTTGACCATGGTTCAAAATTACGTGGTCCGTCGCCAAAAGCCCTCGTGTATTTGAACAGTGCGACGTTAATATTAACTCACTCACTCACTCACTCACTCAGTACTGATACATTAAACGTATACTGGCTGAAACACCGGCTCTTCGCACGAGTTAATTTTTTAAAAAATATAACATTATTCTTGATATAATAGCTGAACTGTAAGGAGAGTAAAACTGCGTGCACGACATTATATACAAAAATGTAAAATGATTTTTTTTAGATAAATGCTATAATTGTAAATAACTGTTTAAAAGAACTGTAATTTTAAGCATCACAGAATTAGCATTTAGAATTAATGTTAAGTAATGAAAAAGAATATAAAATTCCTATGAAGAATAATTGTGTTATTTTTTAGTATTTAAAGCGAGAAGACATCAAAATGTTTTAACCCGGGAGCAGGCACGCACTCGATACTAACGCTGATGGTAGTACGGGGGAATTCAGTCACCCCAATCATTTATTTAGAATATTTTTTACTCTACACGATACAAATTGGAATTCCAGTGAATAATTTAATTAAGAGAAAGTATACTTACCGGCTTTCAAGGAATGTTCAATCTTTCTTTGATGATTTGAGAAAAAGTCCAATAAAACTGAACTAAAATGATTGACAAGTGAAAGACCTTAATAAAGGACGAAAAGCAAAGATACTTTTCACTAATATTACAGAAATGTTATTTGCTGGCAAAGCTGTCATATTTTGTTCAAGTAATTTTAGTTTTAATGAGCATTCATGATCGAGTGAGTGAATATTAACGTCGCACTGTTCAGCTACACGAGGGCTTTTAGAGACGGACCTCGTAATTTTGAACCATGGTTGACGAGGACGATACTTGAGCTGGCCTCTTTTAACTACCACACCATTCCAACAAGAGGACGTTTGATCTCTTTACAGATTTAACGTGCACCTCTCCCTTTCACGGCGGGTCATTAGTGGTACTGGGCTCGAACTCGTGACACCTTTGGTGATCAACAAATAGCAAGTTGAACTTTTTCTTTCTTGTGTCTTTTTGACAAGTCGAACTGAACCTTGTAGTACACTTATGGCTTCAAATTTCAGTTGATGGAGTTCTTTAGGAAGCCATTGAAAATTTTCCTTTCGTTTCATGTTCATCGTGTTTCTCAATCATGAATAATATGCATCAGTTTCAACTTCCTTCAATACAGATCACAGATGCCACCGCTGCCTAGTTATAAGTGTATTCAGAAAAAAATACGGATGCTCTAAAAGGATTATGGTTTTTCACTATGCTTTATATGTTTGAGATTACTCGTAAAAATAAATCTTAGCCAAATAATCCTTCAAAAATCAATCAATTCTTTTCCAAATATCGTAAAACTCTTCATTATTTACAATTTCCCTATGCGAAAAATAAATACATAAAAGATGGGATGGAACTAATGTAGAAACCCTACCAGTAAGTTTGATAGTCAATCAAATAAATGACCAGCAAATGTATTATGCTGCCTGGCTGAAAAGTGAATCATGTCTTCCTTTTCTTTCTACAACTAATATACAGTATTTCAATAATAATTACAGTGATGAAATGTTTATCTTAGAATTTTTCTCAGGGTCTGAGTTTCGTTTTTTCTTTTAACGAGTAATATTTTATGTTAAAACAGAAGAACGCCAGATGATAAACATAAATTATATCAGTGTTGTTGTGTATTTCTTTTATTATGGAAAAAGTATTTTGTTTCACTTCTTTCCGGTTATTTTTTTTAAAAAAATCATTAAAATTTTGATATGCTTGCGCCCCACACTTTGAGAAACACTGACGTAGTGAAGTTAAAAAATGCATTTCTATTTCATTATTTTTTTTTTCAAATTTCTTGTAATAAAAGTATTTTAAAAATACTTTATAAAACTGAATACTGGCCAATGATGTATCCATAAATTAAACAAAAAGAACCAGAGACTTTCAATATATATATGTCAAAATATTTTTTCTAATCTTAATTTTCTAAACTGCACAATACAAACCTTCATACAACGAACCTCTATTTTGCGAATATCACAATTTTGTGAATTTTTTCTTGGAACCAAGAACATTTTACTCTTTCCATCGTAAAATAACCTCCCCATAGCCATGGGCAGTTTCTATTTAACGAACTTTTTCTCTTTTGATTCGATTTTTTTCCTTCCTATTTTTAAAATATTTCAGGAAGTCTGCTTCAAATTATTATCTCTTTTAACATCTCCTTTAGTGATCACTGGCATTGAACTGGTTTTACCAGGAGCCAAACTCATCTAGGGCAATGGGGTTGCGGCAGCCCAGTACTTAAGGTAACGGATCATGACGGGGATGTCATGAGTTCGAGCCCAGTACGACTAAAGACCCGCCCTGTAGGAAAGCGATACACGTTACATCTGTCGAGAGCTCAAACGTCCACCTGTTGGTCTGATGTGGTAGTTAGAAGAGGGGAGGGGGTGACAGCTCAGCTGTCGTCCATGTTACTTGACCAGGGTTTGAAATGACGTGGTCTGTCGTCAAAAGCCCTCGTGTAGCTGAACAGTGCGACTTAAATATTCAATCACTCACGGAGGGAAAAGTCTAAATTGCTGCGTAAAATCTCGGAAAGAAAAGTTTTAGCGATTCAAATTTAAATGTGGTTGTCGTAGCCTTTTGGTAATGGTCACGGATTCATGGTCCGAATATCACGTAGTCATAGAACTACTGAAGACTCACCAGGTAGAGGGGATCAATGCACGTTAAATCTGTCGACGCTGAATACGCTGCCTTTAGTGTGGTAGTTTGGAAAAGAAATTGCCAGCTCGTGTCGTCCTCGTCATTTGACCGATGTTCAAAATTAGTAGATTCGTCATCTAAAGCCCTTGTGTTGTTTATAGCAACGATGCGCATTAGGCCGATCGTAACGACCAGTGGACCGCTAAGACATTTTAGGGTGACCACCTTTATTAATATACCAATGGCGCGCATACTAAAAGAAACGTGTTTATGGAACACCGACATCAGCTAGAGAATCGGCTTTTCACAATCGAAGCAACTGTGTTTACTGAAGCAAATGATTCGATAAATGTATAGAAGACACATATATCTACGTTGGAAGCGCATGATGATCGTTAACACGTTCGCTGTAGGTAAATAAACAATCTATGCGATGATGCCAGCCGAAGAAGTTAGTTTTCCTCACACCCGCTGACTTAAGGGGAAACACACATATTAATGATCAGCTCTTCCCGCGACAGCATGGGATTGGACATTTATACATCCCACGATTCAACGGGATTGGGTTTCGTGTTTAAGTCATATCCTGCGATGGTGCAGAACTCTACACAGAACAACTTTAGTACATACGTCGGATTCAGATTCATCGGTTCACGTATGTTCTCTGCTAGCTGCATTGAATACATCCCCACACCAACTCTTACCTGTCATTTTTTAGAAGAGGGGCTTAATGTCGAAAACATGTGTTAAGAAATGGAAACATACACTTTAAATACAGTCACTGGTCAATACAGTCAATGGTCCCTCTTAAGCTACTGGGTGGACCACAGCACCTTAAAAACTTTAGTTGTAGTCCGTACTTTGAACATTTTTGCCCATTTCTGCTTTATAGTGTGCTGGAAAATAGCCAGTCGAGAGTGTGTCCATCTTATCCATGAGAATTCGAACAGGGGTTCTCTCCTCTTAAATAACCTTAAATATGGGCTTGATGCTTTTTAGGTTGAATTGAGACGAATTTTTTTGTTCATAGTCAGAACAAGTAACAAAAAAAATTTTTAAGTCAATTCCTACTTAGATCAACAAAGAAAATTTTTATTTTAGCTACTTTTTATTAAATAGTTACAATTAATATAAATATGTATATACATAGGACAGAATCACAACATTAAGTGGTCATTCATTTTTATTCATTATCTTTTAAGTATCGCATTGTCATCCAAAACAATCGTGTCTATAGAATTTCAGTTCAACTGAATGCTTTAAAACGGGAGAGAAAAAAACAACCTTTTTCTAGTTTTGACACAAGTCACCAAAAATGATGGCAAAGTGACTGTATTTGTAATTCTTTAAATAATTAGTTTTAATCAAAATTAATTTTTATTAATTATAATTAAATTACTGTATTGCCATCGAAAATAATCATGTATATAAAATTTCGGGTCAATTGAGCACTTTAAAATGTATTTTTTTAGCGATTGAAAAATCCACCATAATAAATAAATAAATGAATATGTAGAGAGTGTGAGCTAATAGTTGGAATAGAAAAAATGATTTGGATGTATTTAATTATGCGCAGCATAAGAGTTATTTATTAACACGGTAGAGCTGCGTGCTGAGAGTAGCATTCTTTGTGGTTGGCGAAGCTCCTGCCAAGCAATGGGTTTGAAACGATTTCCCTAAAACTATAATGTTTTAGAACTATTTTTTTAATTAATATGATCTTGATAATTATTATTTGGTGAGGTGAGGGTGAATGTGTGTGTTTTGAAAAGAAAATATTCAAAAGTCTCTACGCCCAATCGACCATCATTCAAAAATATTAAACTAAAAGAGCAGCAAAGGAAATGAAAATCAATAACAGTTGAAACTGATATTATAGTGAATGATGTATAGCAAGTAAAAAATGATTTATTTAAAATGCATGTCTTAGTTTCACATAATATGCTAATATATACATTGATATAATAGCTGATTCGTAATCAACGAAAGAGGATTCGAGTCTTGTTGGTATTTCCGGAAGCCTTTCCATTGTGGAAGTGGCCGTGGTCAATAACTTGTGGCCAGTTTGTCATGAGTTCAAACCCTAGTTCGACCGCAGTCCCGCCGTGCATGTAGGCTGATGCACATTAAATCTACAGAGGTTCAAAGTCCCTTTGGCGCCGAATGAATGAGTGTTTATTAACGCAGCACTATAAAACAATAGGAGGGCTATTGGGGACGAACCTTGTTAGTTTGAAACTCACTTAAATGACGAGTTTGACACCTTATCTGAAAACTTCTCTCCGAAATTCCACAGTACGTTAACGGGAGAATTTTGAGTCTCGACAGATTTAACGTATATCGCCTCCCTCTACAAGGCGAGTCTTCAGCGAAACTAGGCTGAAAATCATGACACACCAGCCACTAGTCCGTGGTCTTGACCAGTAGGCTATCGCAACTTCTTAAATATGCGTAGAAGCCATTCAGCTAATCAAGCGCAAATGTACCGCAAAGGTTATATACACACACACACACAGTTGAACATTTATATAACGAACATCTATATTGCGAATATTTCCATATAGCGAACTTTTTCCAGGAATCTTGAATATTTCACAAATTTTTTCGACCTTCTCTCTATTGCGAAGTGTATTTTCTACACAACGAACTTTTTGTGATACTTTTGTGATTCAATTTTTTTCTTCCTATTTTTAAAGTATTTCTGTACATTTCAAGTTATTCTCTTTTTTACACATTTGATGGTGGTCATAAATCTTGAACTGGTTTTATTAGATCCTAACTCGCCGAGAGCAATACAGTTCTGGACGTTTCATCCAAGAAGGGCAACCTGTAGCCCCATTATCCAGTTCACAAGAAACATCTTCGATATCTCCTTTCACACTTAGTGGAGTTATCCCGTGTCCCCGTGCTCTAGTTATAAAATAATTTATGTTTAATATTATTTGTATGCTTTAAATTAGAAAATGTCCTTAAAATTCAATAATCTTAATATAGAACTATTTTCTTAATACTGAAAATATTAGTGTATTCTACGACATTCTTTTATCTTGTTTTCTTTACGGTTTTTCTTTCTATCTTTTTTTTGATGGGTAAGATATATAAATTTAAAAAAAGGTGACTAATTACATTTTTAATATATAGTATTTATGAATTTAAAGTTTGTTTTATGTGGTTGATAAAGTTAAAAGATGAATCCCTGTATATGGAATTTTCTATCTAACGAACTTTTTTCCGGGATTGAGCGACTTCGTTATATATAAGTCCTACTGTATATACATTGTTATTAATTAGGTATAACTACAAGACAATACTATACATTTAATTCAAATTTCCTTATCTTATATAACCAGAAATAGATTGCAGATCATTACTTCAATCTTCTTAAACATCTTCAGATTATATGAGAAATCTTGAAAATATCTCACTGGAAGATCAAATGAAATCTATTTGGAGAATTTCATTGGCCTTTTTTAACAATTCTTCAATTATTTGATACCTTGAAAACTGTAGTAAGGAAACTATAAAAGTTCATTTATTTTTACTTCGGCTACTATGTGTGCTTCGACTCACAATAAACAAACATCGTTCTTTAGGAGAGAGATAGAGAGAATATTAACGTAGCACCGCTTAGCTACACGAGGGCTTTTGGCAACGGACCACATCATATTGAACCACGGTCAAGTGACGAGGACTACATCTGAGCTGGCACCCCCTCTCTTAGCTACCACACTACACCAACAGGATGACGCGTTTGAGCTCTCGACAGTTTCAACGTGCATCGCTTCCCTATAAAGACAGCGGGTCTTTAGTGGTACTGGGCTCGAACTCGTGACATGCCAGCCACGATCCGATACCTTGACCACTACGCTATCGTGACCACATTGTTCTTTAGGGGCGATAAATTTCTTAACCGTAAATTATACTGTAAAAAATGTGTTCTCTCTATTTGATATGAATGGGTTTTTTTCTTTCTTCCATTTTGATGATTACCTAGCGTTATCTCTTCTCCCCATTTTTGTATGATTATTTTTAATTATTTAGTTCTTATTATAATTTATTGTTTTATGTAAAGCTGTTCTTGATCTCTGAATATATATACAGTCAGACCTCTACTTAACGAAGTCTCTAAATCCCGTAAAAGAGTTCATTGTGTGGAAAATCCGTTCTATATAGATTCGTCTTCCAATATTTTTATGCTCTTGGTTTTAGAAAATGTAGCAAAATGGAGATGCGAGTGTATTATAAAGATTTTAAAATGACAAAAATTACTTTTATTAGTTGATTTTTTACTGTCATTACATTGAGCCTAAGGGCAGGAATAATAAATGTTTTTCTTTTTCTTTAGGGTTTTGACAATTGTGTTTGAGAATGGATATTAATAAGTGCAACAAATATATTTCAAGAATTGTAAGTACAGTTTTTTTATTCGATGTGAATGCACAAAAATTAATTTGAAAATATTTATATGAAAATTTAATAATGTGTGTGCAAAAATAAATTTAACGATCATACGACAAGAGGAATAATTGGATACAAGATGTCCGAGCTTAAAGTACCAAACGTTATGGCCTATTATTATGGAGCTACCAATCAGAGCATGTTATAAACGGTTCATCCGGAGTTTGGAAACGCCTCCAAGAAATTTTGGGTCTAGTCCAATCGGCTGGACGTGCACGGCAATCACAAACGATACACTTGTTACACTGACTTCATTAGTAAAGATGTGGACGCCACAGCAAATAATGCAGTGTGTACTTTGGTTAACGGAATTAAAATCAGTCACGCGTGTACAGCGATATGTTCGAACAGTTCGAAAAATGGAAAAGAACTTTAGAGGAGACGGGAACTTTGGTATCTCAAAAGCTGTTAAATGTTCTTTAGTTTTTATGATAAAAGACACTGTTGATCGTGTGCGTGACTCATTTTGTAGGAGTCTTCATATTTCTATTAGGCAAGCCAGTGACGACATTCCATTCTGTTCGAACAAATCGCTGTGTACGCGTGACTGATTTAATAACCAAAATGCACGTTGCACCTTTTGCTGTGATGTCCACATCTTTACTGATGAAGGCAGTGTGACAGGATTATCGTCTGCGATTGCCGAATAATGCGCGCACATGCGGCTGATCGGACTAGATCCGAAAAATCTCGGAGCGGTTTTCAATCCACTGATGAACAGTTTATTATATTCTGAAGGTTAGCTCCATATAATAGGCCATAACGTTTGAATACGCTAAGCCCTTATACCATGTATAACATGGAAAGATGCTTTCACAAATAGGCTTTAATAAGTTAATGCATGTGCTTGCGCTTTCTTCTTTAAAAGAAAATCAGTACAAAACTAAGAAGTTTTGCTGAAGCGATGTTTGTTCAACTTTAAACCGAATGTGGGAAACCTTTGTTGAGAATTATTTAATCTAGTACTGTAATTTCTAAGCTTAAAGTAACGGTTTCAAAGAATCACATAAAATTTACTACGAACACGAATTTTAATTTTTTCAAAACATGATTATATATTTGTATCGAAAATATTTTATTTCAGCGTGATTAAAAATTAGTCCCTTATTGCTGATTGTATAGTTCATATAAATGAAAATTATAACCAACATTTTTTAACTGATAATAATCGACATATGCGAGGTGATTCATATCCGAAATCCTTGCCCTTTATGAATGAATTTACAGTAGCATGAGCTTAATTCTTTTATTTAGATATTTAGAAAAAATTTACTTGTACTATACTTCAACACGCAAAACATTTATATGTCAGGATGTACACCATTTTTAAACAAACGCTTATCTAAAAATTAACATTTTTTAAAAAATATTTTCAAAATCTTAGCATTTTTACTTCTATAAACTGTAATATCTTAAAAAATGTTTTCCCTAATATTCTTAGATGCATTTCTGAGAATTAAGAGCGTTATCTTAACATTTTTATAGATTTTTCTCATGTACAATATAACAACGATAAAAAACAGCTGTACCTAACTTCGTCATTTTTTTTTGAAAAGTAATTATACAAATCAGGTGTCAGCAACCTATGGTACGCGTGCTGCATTTGACATATGGTACAATTCTAAGTTGGCTCTCAACACCATTCTACAAATTGGTCAATTTTTGAGTGGATGGAAGCTGATAATTTTGAAATTGAATTTATTGGACGCGAATATGTTTGGAATTACGAAAAGCAACATTTACTAAATTACAAAAAACTCTGCAAGATATCTCTAACGATAAAGTGACAGCTATTTTAGATTACCAGATATTGTTTCCGGGGCAATTTAATTGATTGAAGAAAAATGCACCAATTTAACTTTCCGCGTTAGATTTTACATATCCACTTGGACAAATCTATTCTCATTTGCGAAATATTTTGAATCTGCAAAGAAGCTGTATAACAACTGAATATTCAGAATAGTGTTCAATTGATAGTCACGAATTAGACCCCTGATATTGCGTTGTGAAGTAGAGTAATGCAGGGGATATACTTAAATGTGATGCTGTTTATTTCTTATTCAATACATATGTTTAATAGACACATTTTTTATTTATAACGAACAAAAATATATCAGTCATGTTGTTTATTTTTTATTAATAAATATCCTTAAATAATACACAAAAATAATAATATAATACAACTCAAAATCTATACATTCTTGACTTTTATTCCCTAACTTTGTATGCATTGTCGTTAGAATAGAATTGTTTGAAATATTTCCTACAGAGCGGTACCGTTAATCAGATTAATTAAGAAAATTTAAATAAATCACTAATTAATATAGAAACAGCTGCGAAATTTTAAACAAATTTAGAACAGTCACGCGATTAATAAAAGGTTATTTTTTTGATATTTTACTCTAATTTTAATTCTTAAGTTAAGATACATAAAATTATTTAATAACTCTTAATTCTTAAAAGTTCATATCATAATAATTCATCCTTTTATATGTGATATTTGTTGAATTTTATACGAACACTTCCAGTAACTGTCAACAGGATGATCTATCACTACACTTACTGCAGTGCTTCTCAAACTTTCAATACTGGCGCCCCCTTTTCAATCACAATTTTTATCACGCCTTCCCCTTATACATTAATAATGTACTGAATCTAATAATAATTCACTTTGACGCTAAAGCTATAATCTTTATTATAAACCGTACAAATTAATGACATAAGTATTAAATCTTATACATGTTGCTTTTAAACAAAAAAAAAAAAGTAATAATTCCTTTCTCTAATTTTTAAATTGGAACTTTTATTGCAAAATGCGGTGGCTGCTTAGAAGACAAAATATAGAAAAAGAAGTTAGAGGGTCAATTTCTAATCATAAGAATTCCTTTGAAAACTTTGACTTGCAAGACAAGCCCATGGAAGTCGTTAATACTTATTAAACTTGTTCTTAATTTAGTATTAATTAATTAGTTATAAAATACTCTGTGCAGCACTGATACATTAAAAGTATACCGGCTGAAGTGTCCGCTCTTTGCCCGAGTTCATTTATAAGAAAAGAAAACATTATTGATATAATAGCTGAATTGTAATGAGAGCAAAGGCAAGTGCGCGACAATGATTACAAAAATGTAAAATTATTTTTTTTAAATGATTGCTCAAATTATACTTAGTTTTAAGCAAACTTCAATTTTAAGCCTCACAGAATTAGCATTTAGAATTAATGTTGAATACTGAACAATAATATAAAATTTCGATGAAGAATAATTGTATTATTTTTAATATTTAAAGGGACAAGACTTCAACATGTTTTAACCCTGGAGCAGGAGCGCACTCGATACTAATGGTCGAGTGGGGTTATTGAGTCACCCCAATCTTTTTTTATAATTTTATTTTTATAGTACACAATAAAAATCATAATTCCAGTGAATAATTTAATTAAGGGGACTTGGCACCCTTTGAGCAAACTTCTTTATTTACGTATTAAAAATTCTATATTTTAGCATTTTATACAATGTTTCTATTCAAGAAAATGCTACCAGATGAAAATTTCCATATATTATTCCCACAATTTTAAAAATTTAAATTTTTTGAAGAAAATTGGGAAAATTTTAAAATCCTACTCCTTTTGTAAAAATTAATTTTTTGACCTGAAATTTTTTATAATACTTTTATGGATGATCTAAACAACGTTAGGGATCAATTTTATATATATATATATATATATATATATATATATATATATAGAATAACTTCATTCGTTTTCGAGAAGAAAAATAAAATGTTGATATACAGGCTAAAAATCAACGAAAAAGCCAACATGTCTTACATTTTATTTTTTTTAAAAAAAAGTATTCAGTTTATAGCAAAACGGATCCCTAATTTTATTACATGCTTTATTTTCAACACGCAAGAAAATAATGGAAGTGATTGGTAAATAATTGTCGAAGGAGTAGCATTTTGAATGCACTAAGGTTTCGAAAAACACAAACTGAGAAAAACAGGTTTAAAGTTTATAATTCTGAAAAAATAATTATTATAAGCTTAATTAAACTTAAAATACCACTTTAAGATATTAGTTATACGTGTTTCTTTAAAATAATTGCATTTTCATATTTTTTCAAACCACACATTTTTATAAATGATCAACTTTTAGGGAGTACTAATTGCCCATGAAAATTCAAGAAAAATGTTGAAAAAAAAATTTTTTTTTTTCTGTCACGACAGAATATTTGGCTGTTTTTCTTCTTATAATATTAAAGTATTACATTTGTATGAAAAATATATCTGGAAGAAGAACTGAAATTATAAAATTATTAATATAAAATGCCTTAATTTAAAAATTTTACATGCACCAATTTCACAAGGAAGAAAAATTACATTATTGTATTGCCTCGGAAATATTCTGCTTTTAATACTACACATTCTTTTTTATAATTATTATTTCTATTTCTAAAATAGATTTTTTTTTATCATAAAGTATTTTTTAGCTTTTTTTTCTAAAAAGGGGGTGTGGCTGAATTGCCTAATTTGTTTTCAAATGAAGTTTTAGTCAACTTCTAACTTTCCGACATGCACAAGTGATATATCAATCGAAAGATAATAATGCAAAGAATAAGATTAAATGAAAATAAAAAAAAATGATAGGTTTGTGATTTTTAGGGTACCAAGAGAGAGAAGATATACTAAGAGAAGATTAGAGAAGAGAGATTAAGAGAAAATATACTTACCTACACTTTCCAGGACTTTTAGATTTTCCTTTGATAATTTTAGGAAAAAATCCAAAAAAACTTAACTAAAATGTTTCAAATGTGCGTGGTCTTAAAAAAAGACATAATTCACAGACACGTTTCTCTAACATTATAAGAATGTTATTTGCAGGCAAAACTGTCATATTTTGTTCAAGTTACTGTAATTTTACTGTCCTTTGATGGTCGACAAATAGCATGTTTAACTTTCGCTTGCTTGTGTGTTTTTGACAAAGCAAAGTGTGTCTTCTGATAAAGAGTGTTTTTTTTCCAGGTATAGAAGTTTAAGTTGGCATTACTTTCCAAGATGGCAACCGATTTAACAGCTGTCAAGTGATTTATTCTCAGTTTGGTTTGGCAATTCATCAAAACGATCATCAAGCAAGGCGTAGATTCGTCGAATCGGCCCAAAACGAGATTGCCTTTGTTCCCGATTTTCATAAGCAAATTTTGTTTAGCGATGAAGCGCACTTCTGTTTGAATAGCTACGTCAACAAACAAAACTGCCGCATTTGGAGTGAAGCTAATCCACAAGTGTATGTCGAAACACCGTTACATCCAGAAAAACTGACTGTTTGGTGCGCTTTATGGGCTGGTGGAATCCTTCTTCAAGAACGATGAAGGCCACAACGTTACTGTCAATGGTGATCGGTATATAGCCATGATTACTAACTTTTCATTCCTGAATTAAACAATCATGATGTCCAGGAGCTGTGGTTCTAACAAGACGGCGCAACATGTCACACAGCTCGTGCCACAATCGATTTATTGAAAGACATGTTTGGTGACCGCCTAATTTCACGTTTTGGACCAGTGAATTGGCCTCTAAGATCTTGTGATTTAACACCGCTAGGCTATTTTCTATGGGGCTATGTAAAGTCATTGGTCTATGCGGATAAGCCACAAACGCTTGACTATTTGGAAGACAACATTCGCCATGTTATTGCCGATATACGGCCACAAATGTTGGAAAAGTCATCGAAAATTGGACGTCCAGATTGGACTACATCCGAGCCAGCCGTGGCAGTCATATGCCAGAAATCATATTTAAAATATAATGCCACAAGATTTTCTTTCGAATAAAAAAATTCATGTCAATCGAATAATACATCGTTGTTTTATTGCAATTTAAAGTTCTATACCTCTAAAAAACACCCTTTACTTATAGCTTTACATTTTAGTTGATGGAGTTCTTTTGGTAGTATTTGAAAATGTTTCTTTCGTTTCATGTCCATCGCTTTTCTCAAACTCACTTTAATATGCATTATTTCAGCAGGTTCATTCTTTTTTTATCAGTTTTAACTTCTTTCAATAGAGATCAACGATGGCCATTTCTTTATATATATTCTGATTATTTACCTGCTTATCATGCTCGTTTACCAAACCCGCAATGAGCCGTACAATAAGGCAATCAAAATCACTAAGTTATTCATGGGGAGGGGGGACATAGCAGGAACACAGAAAATATTTTGGAAAAAAAGTTATCGCACCGAGAACTCAGTCAAAACAAGTACCTTAAGATTGTAAGCAAACGTTTGTAACTCCCAAAAGAAGGAGATACGTAACAAATATATTTTAGTTCACTTTAAGACTATCAAACAGGAGGATAGTGTCAAGGCCAATGGTAACAATTAAACAGTTTTGCCAGAATTACCGATTTCGAGCACTCTGTGCTAAGGCGTGACCGCTCCCAAATTAAAAGTGTATTTATTACAATATGGATGTTCTAAAAAAATTGTGTAAAACATTTTTCATTATGCTTTATATGTTTGGGAATCATAAAAATCTTGGCCTAGTAATCCTTCAAAGTGCTCTCTGTGCTTTTCCAAAAATCATAAAAATATTTTACAAGGAAAAGAGAGCAGCAGAAATGGTTTATTTACAATTTCCCTAAATGAAAAAACAAATACATAATAGCAGGGACGTAACTCACCGTACAAGTAAGTTCGAATGTCCAACCGCAGCAAATACATTCTGCTGCCTACAGCTGATGCACAATATTTTAATAATATAACAGTGATGAATTTTTTATCTTCATAAATTTTTTTTGATTATGGGTCTGGGTTTTGTTTTTTCTCTGAAAGAATATTTTAGATTTGAAAAGAAAACATAATAAAAAAATATCTCATCATGGGATTACAACAAATCAAATTATTTTTATTAATTCGGTTATAGTATCAAAGATAGCTAATGAGGTTTTGAAGTAGAAGCTTTTGATTTTGATAACGTAATGTCACAGATGATATATATTAATTATATCAGTGTAAATGTGTATTTTTTTCTTATGTCAGAAAGTATTTTGTTTTACTTCATCCCAGTGTACAATTTTTTTTAATCTTTTATTTTCGATATGCTCGCGCCCCCCTCGTAGATTTATCGAGCACCCCAGTTTGAGAAACACTGACTTACTGTATTAAAACATGATTATTAACATTTGGTCTTGTTGATTATGATTATCATTCATTCATATATATATATAGTTGGTTGTCAAAAATAATGGAAACAGCTCTAATTAAAAGTGAAATTTTTGAACGTGTTTAATAAACATTAAAATATAATATTAGCCACCAGTTTTATTTTATAAATATAAATGTATATATTCTATTAAAATGCAGTAGCTCTGTTAGTAAAATAAAAAAGATCTACAACAATAGTTAGTTTTATGCTTAGACCCGTTTCGGAAGCCGCTGACTGAGCACGTACTTTTCTGACTCCCACAGCCCTTTTCAGGGCTCTTGCGACAGAGCTAACCTCTACTCTTTCTTCCCTTCTGATAAACCGATTACGACTTGGAAATGGCCAACCTACCAACCGACATGGAACTGGAGCTAGCAGAATCGCAACGGAACGCTACGAGGACACCTTCGCCTCAGCTTACACCATGTGAGCAGTTGAAATACAGTAAAGCCCAACTTGCCAAAATGGAAACTTTCCGCAGATGCAAGCAGGCCTGCGTCGACGCACTGATGATGATGCCAGACCACCACCCTGATGAACCCTTCTACGTCAGAGCAGTCACTGAGCTACAAGACATCGAAGAAGCCATGACATTGGCGGTAAGTGACATTGACTCCTTTGAACCATGCATTATCCCTGGCTGTCCCCATCATGAAAATGAAAAAACTCAACAAAATTCCCCAGTAAAATCCACTTCTGCTACTAATAACTCTGGAAAAAGGAAAGAAATTTCCAACTTTGAATATCCCCCCCAAAGAAAAACGGCAAAAAAGATAGTTCTTGAAAATACTGTTAATGATGAATTAAATTTGTCTCAAAATAAATTTGAACTGCCACAAGGCGCTCACTTTAACAACCTCGAAGACTCAGGTCCAGTCGAAAACGAAAACAACCCCAATGGCTCGAAAAATTCGGCCAGTCAAAATGCTCCACAAACTCAACTCCCACCACCCATCATGCTTTTCGTCGAAAAAAACTACAAAGCCCAAATGGCAGCAATAACAAAAGCTTTCCCCAAAATAAGATCCCGCCTTACGGGTGAATTTCTTAAATTATACACAGACAGCGCAGAAGAAAGACGTATGGCTGTACAACACCTTACAATGCTTGACTTTCAATTCTACACTATTAAATCAAAAGCCGAACGCCACATTAAAGTAGTGATCAAAGGCCTCCCCCAGAAACACCAACCCTGAAGAAATTAAACAAGATTTGGAAATACTAGGATACACCCCAGACAGAGTTAATCAATTAATTGGAAGAAAAAATAAACGCCCCTCCCCATCTTTTAATCACCCTCCCCGTAATCTTGACAATCTCAAAATATTTGATCTTAAAACCATAAATTATCTCAGCATCAGAGTTGAGGGTTATGATGGTAGGGGTGTAACTCAATGTTACACCTGTAACAATTTTAACCATAGCTCTGAAAACTGCCACCTTAAACCAAGATGCCTAAAATGCGGTGAAAATCACCTCACCCGAGATTGCCCCATTAAACAAAAACTTGAAACGCCTTACTGCATAAATTGCAACATCTACGGTCATATGGCAAACTATAGAGGTTGCCCCTCATTCCCAAACCCCCAAAAGGAGCGGCGAAAAACAACAGAAATTCTTACACCAACATTTACAATAGCTTAGACCCAATATCTCCCTACGCACAAGCGACAACCGGAGCTATTAATTCAAAAACACCCTCAGATGGCGACACGCGGACCTGGGTCTTCGGCACAAACTGAGTGGCCGCGGTAGCCGAGTGGTATAGGTATCGGACTGTGGCTTGCTTTGTCACGGGTTCGAGCCCAGTACCACTAAAGACCCGCCGTGTAGGGCAGCGATGCACGTTAAATCTGTCGAGAGCTGAAACGTCCTCCCGTTGGTGTGGTGTGGTAGTTAGGAGAGGGGGGTGCCAGCTCAGGTGTCGTCCACGTCACTTGACCATGGTTCAAAATTACGTGGTCCGTCGCCAAAAGCCCTCGTGTAGCTGAACAGTGCGACGTTAATATTCAATCAATCAATCAATCAATCAATCAATCGGCACAAACTGAGACCAACAAACCAATTCCCCCAATAACAGATATAATAATAATCACTTCCCCAATTTTAATCGTAGAAATAACAATTTTAACTTTAATAACATGAATAATAACAATAATATTAATATCAAACAACGCTGCAAATGACAATGCACTGTCTAATGCAGCTTTCCCAAATTCTTTGTAACGGCAATAACTTAAATACAAACCAACAATTAAATCCCAATCCAATGTACGCCCAAATAGAGGCATCGTGTAACAATATTAATAATGTATACTTCCTCCCCGACAGTTTGTGTTCATGGGACGGCTTACTAAGAAAAATTGCTGAACTACGTATTTTCATAGAGAAGATATTTTTCTCATACAAGAGAAACACCTGAGACCTTCACACAACTTTAATATAGCGAACTACACCTGTCACAGAAATGACAGAATCTCCGATGGACCGCGGACCGCAGGTGGAACTCGGATCCTAGTTAAAAACTCTCTCAAACACTACTGCCTCCCCACCCCTCCTCGTGGCCGCGGTAGCCGAGTGGTATAGGTATCGGATCGTGGCTTGCCTGGTCACGAGTTCGATCCCAGTACCACTAAAGACCCGCCGTGTAGGGCAGCGATGCACGTTAAATCTGTCGAGAGCTGAAACGTCCTCCCGTTGGTGTGGTGTGGTAGTTAGGAGAGGGGGGTGCCAGCTCAGGTGTCGTCCACGTCACTTGACCGTGGTTCAAAATTACGTGGTCCGTCGCCAAAAGCCCTCGTGTAGCTGAACAGTGCGACGTTAATATTAAATCAATCAATCAACCCACCCCTCCTCTTCGAGCTCTTGAAGCAACTAATATAATACTCCCCCCAAGCATGATCCCATTTCAATTACTTGTGTTTACATTCCTCCCTCTTCCGATGAAAATTTATTTACTATAGACATTGAGCACTTTATTCAAACAGCTAGTAATTGTATTCTCTTCGGAGATTTCAACGCAACTCATAACGCTTGGAATTGTAAAAATAATACTACCAGAGGAAGACACCTCTTTAATTTCGCTAATATGCTCAACTTAAATATCGCTTTTCCCTCAACTCCTACTAGATTTGGTCACAATTCCGCTAACACCATTGACATCGCACTAATTAAAAACTTCTACTACCCCTTTACAATTAACTCCATCGACGATCTTTCCTCAGACCATAATCCGGTTTTCTTAAATTTTAACTTCAAACTCGCAGAAGCACCCCCAAATCCCAGAGAGGTCTCCACAGATTGGAAAACTTTCAAAATAAATCTAAATAAAAAAATCTTTCTCTCTTAGATTTCCATCCTAATAATATTAACAACACTAACGACCTAGAACAAAAAATCACAGAGTTCACCGAGGCGGTCATTGATACTCATAGCCACGCCTCCCGACCAATAGAAACATACCGAAGGAACTTCACTCCACATAACATTAACCAGCTGATTAAAATCAAAAATTACTTCAGAAAACGTTATCATCAAACCCTCAATCCCATTTTCAAATCATATTATAACAGAGCTCAATCTGATCTTAAAAAGAACTTAAAAAAATATAATGATATCATTTGGCAAAAAAGACTCGAAGCTCTTAACACCGCAGACAATAGCCTTTGGCGCACGCAAAAATTTTTCAAAAATAAAAGACCAAAAATTCCACCTCTTAACTGTGCGACAGGTACGGCAGTCACTGATCAGCAAAAAGCTAACCTTCTTGCAACTAACATAAAAAATAATTTTGTTGAAAACGATCGCGAAGATGATAATTATAATAAAAATGATGAATTAATAAATACTACCGTAAATAATTTTCTTTCTACCCCCTAATTCTTTCATCGAACCCGCTCTCCCGGATGAAATTATCCACTACATTAAACATGTCAATGCCAAAAGCCCCTGGTAAAGACTCTATAACTAACCGCATGTTAAAAACTTTCCAATTAAACTAATCCTAATTTTAACAATCCTAATTAACAAAATCCTCAAATTCAATCACTTTCCAGATAACTGGAAAGAAGCCATTATTTTCCCCATTAACAAACCTGGCAAGGACCCTCATCTCGCATCTAGTTACAGACCAATATCTCTCCTTTCCACTATCGGTAAACTAACCGAATCTATTATTCTTCACAGACTAAAAAATTTTATCAATGAAAATAACATCCTCAATCCCAATCAGTATGGTTTCACTAACAAGCTCTCTACCCTTCACCCATTTTTAAGACTAACCGAAAATATCTCTGAAGGTTTCCAGAAAAAGAAAAGCACGGGAGCAGTTTTTCTGGTCATCCAGAAAGCCTTCGACCGTGTTTGGATTAATGGTCTAACTTTTAAGCTAATTACCTTTAAAATTCCACATCCTCTGATTCATCTTATTCACTCATACCTCACTAATCGCTCCTTCAGAATTAGAATTAATGAGACCCTTTCTAATGAACACTCTGTTTCTGCAGGGTGTCCCCAAGGTTCCTTGCTCGGTCCTTTGCTATTTAACCTCTACATCAACGATATCCCTGACTATTCACTCACTAAAATTAACCTTTACGCTGATGATACTGCCATTCACACCACGTATAAAAAACTAGAAACAATTTCCTTCGCTTTAAACAAACACCTTCTACTCCTGCAAAATTTCTACGACAAATGGAAAATAAGTATTAATGTCGAAAAATCTACTGCCATTATTTTCACGAAAAAACAGTCACTCCCACCACCTATTTTCATGTACAACAAGCAAATCCCCTGGTCTCAGGAAGCCAAATACCTTGGAATTATTTTTGATACACACCTAACTTGGAAACAACACATCTATTACTTTCGCGACAAATTCCGGAAAATAATGTTTAAACTTTACCCCCTTATTGGCCGGAATTCTCATTTAAGTATAGAAAACAAAGTGCTTCTCTATACAGCCGTTATGCGTCCCATCTTAGCTTATGCATGTCCAGTTTGGGGTTATGCCGCTAAAACAAATATTAATATACTTGATACCCTGCAAAATTCTTTAATACGTATGATCGTCAAAGCCATAAGATATATGCGTAATGACCACATACGTAAAGCTCTTAAAATTAATAGTTTCAAATCTCATATTCAGAATATCGCAATTAACTTTTTTAACGATTTAGAAACAACCAATAATATCAATATGCAAAATTTATCACATTATACCCCTAATGACAAAACAAAGAGACCAAGAAGAATTCTTCTTGACTCCTATAATCCCCCGTAATTCTATTTTCTCGTGCAATTTTATTGCACACCGTATTTTCTAAAATGTCACTTTTTTAATTTTTGTCAATAATTTTCTCCTGCTCTCCCCTCTGGACATGCTCCTCCCCATAATTTAAATCACAGCCCCGGGGCAGCCAATCGAGTCAATGTTCACTGTACCCAGCATCAATCAGAGAGCAATCTCTTAGCTCTCAGCCAAGCCAAAAAGCTCAAAAACTTTCCACCCAGATGAAGAACCATAGCCACGCCTCCCGGATTCCATCGCTCGACCAGTCGCCGTCATGCCACTCAGCAGAATGGAAAACACCACTTTTGCCATGCCCAGCATCATAGACTCTCACGGTATGGGATTGAGGACTGTTTACAGTCCAGACGCCCGAAATTAAACGCCTATTCAACGCCTAGCTCTGTTAGTCTTGGGTTTTTTAAAAGCGTAAAATCTCAGGTATCTTACATTTTCAAAGATGCCAAATTGTAGGCGTTAGTCTAGTTGGAGCAAGTCTGGCCGAAGCATCCCAATTTTTAGGCGTATCTAGAGGTACAGTGTCTAAAGTCATGACACAACCCGACAAGACAAGCTCGGCAAAGCAAAGTAGTGGACAGAAAGAGAAGCTCATAGAAAGAAATCGACTGGTGTTGAAGCTGATTATAATGTCAACTGCAGCTGAAGTGACCGCCGAGTATAATGTATATATTCTGGTTAATGCCAAACGTCGTCTATAGTGGTGTCACACTTACAAAACCTGGTCAATTAATAAGAAAAAAAATAAGATGGTCTGACGAATCGTCTTTCTCACTTTCCCCTCCAGCAGGAACGGGTGCACATTTGGAGAACACCTGACGAGGTTCATCGGTCATGATTTGGGTAACCATGTCCTGTTTCTTTACTGGGCCAATCCTGATCTGAAAGGGAGGATCACTAGGGAAAAGTACAGAGAAGATTTAGCAGACCATGTCCTTCTTAAGATACAAACTTTGTTTCCTGTGGGAGATGGAAATTTCCGGGATGATAATGTACTTTTAAACCTACAGCGAGACTTTTCCAATCCTGTATCGATGAACACTAGGATGAAGTTAAAGAATTACCTTAACTCTCACAGTCACCCAACCTCAATATAACTGAACCGTTATGATCTATTTTATATAATTTAATTCGGAATCGATATCTTCTATCCCCATCTCTCCCATACAGTATATCCATGAAGAATGGTACAACATTTCTCTAAAACAGGGATGGGCATTAAATCGATCGCCATCGACCAGAAGATCACCCAGACGTTTTGTTGTGACCGCCAGGAGATAAACAGTTAGTAATTACATACCGAAATATTCAAGATTGGCTGACACAGTATATGGACTAAATCTTCTAACGAGAACTAACTTTAGATGAGAAAGCTTTATTTTTTAATGTATTTTGAATATTTTGATAACAAATGCATCACACTAAATATTATTATATTTGTAGTTATTATTATGTTTGTATTTTGCGTTTTGCTTTCAACGCGATTTTAGAAGTGTTTTCTTTAAATTTTAATTATGTACGTGAGTACATATTTCCGTATTTATTCTTCAGTTATAATAAATAGTGAATACCTCTTTTTATTACCTCCTCACTCTTACGTCACTGGGTGGACTGCAACACCTTGAGCAAATAAAGAGATAACTCGTACCCTGGAAAAGTCTGCCCACCCCTAACTAGGAATTGACTTAGTTTTTTTTATATTACTTGTTTATCATGGGATTGCGTTGTTGTCTTAGCCTGCTTATTCTCTTAACTCGTTACCTATCGAACACATGAGGACGGTTACTGGGAAAGGACTGATGCAGTATACATCACTTGATGCTCAGTTAGATTAACTCTGGGTATGTAAATTCGCAACCTGAACTGACATATCGCAAGAAAAAGTATCGAAACATATTGAGTAAGTACAAAAACGCGAAGACATAATATAAACTTCTTGGGGGTGACAAAAAATACTGCTTTTTTTGAGTTACAACTAGGATGGTTAGTTAATTCATTACTTTTTTGTAACTATATATATATATATTACCATATATTGGAGTAATTCTTAAAGGTTGGCAGGAGATGCAAAGTGCAGCGGTTTACATAACATATTTTATTCCAATGTTCAGCAAAACAGTCCGTACTCAAAGCCATGGCGAGTCCTTTTTCAGCGTCGATCAGCAGCGAGTGAGTCATTCCTTTATGTATTTTCATTAAGTTCGTTGAAGTAGAAAAACTTATGCGAGAGGTAAGTTGAGTTGTCCTGTAGAAGTTTACCCCAACTGACACATAAGCGCTGGGGACTCATCTTATATATATATATATATATATATATATATATATATATATATATATATATATATATATATATATATATAATGTTATTTCTGAAATAAATTTACTACGTCTCTTTCTTCATGGTACTGCATTTTAGATAGTTAATAGAATATATTTGCATTTTGATTCCTATAAAGAATTTGATTATATGTTGGATTTTTGTTGAGTGATACAAATGGTATATAGAGTATCATGCCACAGCGACTCAATTCCGAAGTTTACACCCTAGGCTGGGCAGTGCCGGCTCAGCCTATCATCCCTTCAATAGATAGATAAATGATTAGCAAGCTTGCTTAGGAAATAAAAACGCTGGGATTTTTGTGTCAGACTGACCACTTGACTCGAACATCTGATAATGCACCTCAGCGCTCAAAATCACGAATACTGAGATTGTTACAGAAGGCATTTTCCCATTAATGGAATGTTGAACCCCTGAGATTATTTTTAGTTCAATTTTTTTGTACTTTACATACAATTTAAATACCAGTTTAAATGTATTTATAATTTCTGGGGTAGGAGACTTGCAGCAGATTGATTGTAGGAGATTTCAGGGGACTTGTAAATATATGTGAATCGACATATACTTACAAGTCCCTTGAATGTAGATCAACACGAGTAAACACAGATGTAAGTTGGCCGACAAAAATTTGCAGGCTGCAGCATGAGAATTTCAACAAGCCATTTCATTCCTCATTACAAACAAATTGTAGAAAAGTGTGACATTTGCCTCCTTCAACTGATTCTGAAATTGAATGAGCTTGCAAGTAGAGATAATATATGGAATTAGAACAATAACTAAATTGAATAAAGCTATACCACTACTTTTTTATTTAACGTATATTTATTGATTTTTATGGTAACATTTACGTACCTTTTTTGAGATGCAACATTAACTAATGAATGCAATCATTTTAATAACCTCTGCTTCCACAATATATCCCACGAGCCAAAATGATTGCTCGCACCTGCTCTATAGCTATCATACAACATTAATGCACATGATATACGAATATTGTGATAAAACGAATTAAAGTTTATTCTCTTTTGAGATGTGACTATATTGCAGCATAATACGTTTTGCTAAGAAATCAACAAGGATGTTATACTTGGGTAGCTGTAATCAATACAACTGACCAGGATAGATATAAGGCCTTTACTGGGTTTTAATCAAGTTATATCTGGAACACTTTTTGCATTAAAAACAAAGTTTGAAAGCATTTCTCGCTTTTTTTAGTAATGCAGGAGGGAAAAAATGAACACTCTTAAAAAAATTAGGTGAAAGTCAAAGGCAATTTAATTAAGTTGGACGGAGATATATTTTTTTCTCATTAAACTATCCCGTGGATGTAGAAGGAAGAAATCCGGATTCTCTAGATCCAGCTGTCTGGGAATAATTTCCTTTCGGTAAAGCCTTGAAAGAAAAAGAACGTCCCATTTTTTTGCGAAGTTCCTAAATCATAGGATTACGAAAAACTCAATTCCGTTTTATTACATAAATTCCAACCAACGCCTCGGAAGTACTAAGAAATACTTTTCATAAAAAATTACATCGTAGTTAAGCACCCTTATTATTCTTTACAAGTAAAAACAAAAAAAAATTACTTTGGCATTTTTTATAACTTGAATTGCTTTTTTAAACGCAAGGAGAAATATAAATTGAGTTGTTCCTTAATGTTTTCGAGTTCAGTTTTGATATCGAATTCCGATGATGTGGAATCATTAAAAGCACCATGAAACATTTCTCTCTTCTCTGTGTGTATTTACTCTTTCACCTGCAGCTGTACGTTATGCTTTAATGTAAAACAACAACCACACTCTATGTGTCAGAAGCAGAAGTTTTGTACATTAATGACTCCAAACAGTAATAATTTGTTCAAATATTTACGAACAAAATTTAAATCGATATTTCCATTGAGTTTTTAAATTGCTATAGATATTGTTAAGGAATAAAAATTGACTCTGGGTGACCAAAAAATATTATAATGCTTCTTAATGAAGTATTGGGTTTTTAATGGCCTCTCATGTAGCCTTTTTACAGCTCAATAATTCTAAAATGAGGATCGGAAATATATTTAAATAATAAAAAACTCCAATATATTCAAAATATTGGAGCAATTAAAAACTAAGCTGTTTAACCTTTGTTCTCAGTTTTGTATGTTTTTATTACGGCAGAAATAAATCCTTGAGTATTTTAAGGCTGTTTTTGCCATATACACAAGAGCATGAAGTTAACGCGGAGAGCACATTTTCGTACAGAAAAAATACCTCAATTTTTATAAAAATGTGTGGTATTGTTACTCACAGACACACACACATGTATTTGTTTATAATAAAAGATACAGTGTTTTTAAAATTTCAAAATATTCAATAAATAATTAGTTTTTCCTTTTAAACATGTAAGGGGATAGCTCATTTAGCATTACGGAATAGGAGAAAAAAATGCGAAACACATTTTATAATAGAAAAAATGCATCAAATCGGATAAAATTGAGTAGAATGATAACATAAGCGATTCTCTACAAGATGGTGAAGCCAGAATATAATATTAATGTCTCAATACTTTTATATCTGAAAAAATATTCCAAATTAGGATCCCATACTTTAACATTAGCGAAAACAGCCTTAAAGGATGGCAACACAATCTATATATTTTTTCCTTTGGACGTAATTTAAGGTATCCGAATACATTAGGAACTATTATTTTGCAAAAACGTATAAATGGATAATTTGAATGATATTTAGTGTCACTATTTTAAAAAGTAATATTACAGTAAAATTTTTTATTTAAATGAGTATCATGCCCCCAATAATCCATGACATACTATAAGTAACGAAGTTTTTATCTTTTAAATACAGTATCGTGACTACATTTAAATACATATATTGACTTAAATCTGTTGAAACTCAATGAAAAAAAAGCTTTTAAAAAATAAAGAATATATATATGCAAAATTTCGATTTTTTTTTTACTTAACAGTGTGCTTAGCTCTGATATAATCATCAAGAAATTTAATTTTAATTGGTTACAATATTTTATACATGGTATTCTTGAAAATCTATGTACTCAACTGGTATTCCTATGCAAACTCCTGTACGTATTGTGATGAGCATTTTTTTAGTTAGTTTTCGATTAGTTTTGATATCAATCGAGTATTGCTTTTGAATGTATGACTATAATATAAATAAGAAAGTGCGCTTTCTTTTAAAAGGAAAATATACTCACAATTTGGCTTTCAAATTCGAAGGCATTCCCCAAAGAATGAATTTCCAAAAGGGAAAAATAAATAAATAATAAAGAACGTTCTCTTTTAAAATAAATTCAGCAGCTTAAGAAACAGCAAATCGCATAAAATTTTTACACAAATAACGAACATTCATTTATTGATAAAAATACATTGTTTTCAACAATGTTCACTTTTCAACAATTATCTCGAAAGATACAAAAAATCTACAACAAGTGTTGAATACTATTGTTGTGTAATATATTTAAAGTTTCATGCTTGATTATTACAGATATACCCAACAAGGCCCATAGCGTCTCTTAAGCAAACATTTCTTTCAAAGAGGATTTGAAAATTTCCCTTTCTGATGTTTAAGATATGAATCAAAAAACTATTTTATATTGCTCAGCGCAAAGGTTACGAGCATAGTTAAAAAGCCTTTTATGTGGTGTGATAACTATTAATAAATAAAGTTAGTTATATTCAAATAATGTATGTTATGGACATGTTCATTTAGCATATGTAAGAGATGTTGTTATATGCTTGATAAAGTCTAGCGTATACGTAAGATTATAAGTTGAAGGTTATACCTTGTGATGTAATCCAATTCAATCAAAGTAGTAGAAGTGCAGTAGCCATAATTTTACAATTATTTTCCCGATATAACATTGTTTCAATCAGAATAGCTTTTTACGGGTCTGCATGGTTTGGCCCTCCGTCATAACTTAAAAATGCATGAATTAAATTCAAGACATACTCTGGCCTAAAAATTCCTCCGTCTTACATCTTTTGGAGAATTTGGGGGAATTGTTTGGGTTTAAAGAATTCTAGTACAAAATGAAATAGTAATAACGAATGTTATAAAAGAGTAAGTTTCCACGATGGAGTCAAAAATATGTTCACAATAATGTATTAGAAATAAAACCGAAATGTGTTCAAAAGGTCATTTCTGTTAAAGGAGGACATACTTTATAGTAATGAATATGGGTAGGAAAAAATTCTTGTAAAAACCCTGATCGGGAAAACATACTTTTAGTCAAAATGTGAAAGGGTAAAAAGTATGACCTTTTCGTTAATCTTGTAAGAATAAATTTTTTACTGTTCTGGATGTATAAAACATACTTTTATTTACTAAAGTCTAAAATTGATAGAATATTTTCCAATGAAATTGCAAGTGCGATAAATAGTAAGGAAAAACATATTTATTTTCTTTTTTCTATCAACAGCGAAAAATAAACTACTAAATATGTAATCAGGAAAAGGAAAAAAAGAGGAACCATAAATCAGATGTATGATGCAAGAATTTTAATTTTAATTCTTAAGGGGGGGGTCAATTTTAATATAGGATCTTGGTAAAAATGATGCATTGTTAGAAGAATGTGTAGGCGAAGGAAAGTCCATCCAATCTTTTGTTTTAGAAACAACTTATTCATCGATCCACGCTGGAAACAACTTTTAAGGATTGTTTCTAAAATAATGACAAAACAGAAACTTTTGAGTTTGATTTCTTTAGCGGATTTCTGAATAACTTTTCGAGTTAACAACCAATGCAGAGGCAAGATGATTGTATTACTTTTCCGATAGCATTGTAATGTATTTCAAACTTATATACCAAGAAAGAAAAATAAACCAGGTCTGTGTGCATTTTTCCCGCTCACTCATTTCCAGTTATCAAATTTTCCAGTTGTTTGAATGAATTTCACCTAATTCTTGAATCTTAGAATGTTTCACATTCGTGTATTTTACTTCATAAATATATCAAAAACAAGTCATAGCGAGTGTGTGTGACAGATAGAGAGAGAAGTTCTAAAATTCAGAAATTTGTCCTAAATAATTCTAAGAAATCTCTCAAAAAATAATGGGTTAAAATTTAGTAACCATGTTTTAATGACCCAACACAAATAATTCACTCACGTCGGTTATTTTAGATTTTCCTGCTCTCCTTTTTTTAAGAAATATTTGTACACATTCAATTGCGATTTTACAACTTTCCTTTTGATACGAAATTTAAAAAAAAACACACGTTTGGACAAAATAACATGATGGATTAAATATTTTGAAAAATAACTGTTTTACCTCTCTCACCTTTTTCGAAAATCATTTTATAGCCGCAGTAGATTAGTAGTCAAACTCACGAGCTCGCGGCTGGCATGTCATGAGTTTGAGCCCTAATACCAGTGAAAAACCGCAGCATAGAGGGGCTGTGGTGCACATCTAACGAGGCTCCGAGTTCTCCCGATGGTGTGATGGGGAAGTTAGGAAAAGGGGTATCAGCTCAGGTGTTCTCTTCGTCACTTGATCTTGTATAATAATGACAAGGTCCATCATCAGAACAGTCGTGTTGTCTTACAGTTTGACGTCAATCAACACCTACTCATTTGAAAATCATCTCAATTTACAATTGTTTGATTTTATATATGTCAAGTATAAATTCGCGTATGACTATTTCTCCATTTAATTATCAAGATTTCATCGAATTCAAGATCCAAAATGTATAGATGTGGGTTTTTGTGTAATAAATCTGTGTTTTAAGTCCCGTGTTAAAAATGGAGTGCCCTTTAACCCTATATCTACCGCATTATGATTGACTGCAGTTTTTTATCATGCAATATGTTTTTAATCACTACATTGAAAATTAAGGGATACAAATAAACAAAATACTCAACTTTGGGAAATTTAATCCGTTACAGCTGGTTAATTAATTAAAGATATTCAACTGCAAAATTAATTGTACACATTATTCACTTAAAATTAATAGTCAAATCATTTTTTAAGGCCTTCAGTAACATACAAAAAAATAAAACACTAACATTTTGAAACTAACTATTTTTTCGGAACAAAAATGACTATCTTCGCAATCCGCTGAAACAGCCGTCAGTTGAAAACGCAATTTCTGCTATAAAACTATTTACCTTCTTATTAGAGTTTGTTGGTTTTTGGAATAGTTTTCCGTTTGTGACAACATTTTCATTTTCGTTTTTGGAGATACTGATCTGGATTCCTGAAATGTTCTTACAATTCTTGAAACACACCAACTGAAGTAGCTATATCTCTCACAGTCAAAGAAGTGTGTTCGTTAAGAACAATAATTTAAAAACACGTCATCGGAGTAATATCCATCTTTGAACAAGCAAAAGTAACACGTTACACTGAACGCAAAATTATAACCACTAGCTGTCACACTAAAACTCTCACAACTGAGCTACCGATACACTAAAACAAGTCAAACAAATAAATTATAATCCATGTTGACCCTTTACCCTACCTCGAGAAAAATATAATTCATTTGAGGCAGTTCGAGTAATCATCGGTAATCACATACAAACTTGGACAAGAAAAAGAGTTTTGTCCCAATTAATTCGAAAGCTATTGTAAAATGTATTACTTATAACTTTTATGCTGACATTCACAGTACTTTTTTCCAAAGTCAGAAATTATACACTATTTTCCGCAGATACAACAGACTTTTATGTTTTTGTTGTTGTTGTTGTACGAACGCATTTTTGCATGTTTTTGTCATGTAAAAGCAAAATCGAGAAAATACTTCTAAGAGAGTATTTTTAACATTATTTGGCGATCAGATTCAAATACACTGCTAACCACCGTAAATGCAACACCAAGAAAGACAACAGATAGCACAACACAATTTATTTTGTAGAGAACATGTTAACCAAATACCAAACGATTAAATTTATAGACCTCTGTGAAGTGTGGTTCCTGCCAGAATCAGTAGCCAGAATAGCCACCATATTTGGAGATCACCGCTGCTACACGCCTCGGCATTGATTTAAAGAGATTTTGGATGTGTTCTTGGGGTACAGTAGACCAAGCAGCTTCCACACGTTGCAAAAAATGATCTCGTGTGGCAGCTGGGGGTGTAATCTAGGTCAATCGTTGAGCAACCATGGACCACATGTTTTCTATCGGCGAAAGGTCCGTAGTGCGAGCCGGTCAGGAAAGAAATTCCATCCGGTGATTGACAAAGAACTTTTGGACAACACGTGCCACGTGTGGTCACGCATTATCCTGTTGAAATATGACTGTTACCATGCGCTGAAAGTAAGGAAGGACAACTGGCTCCAACACCTCGGAAATGTAGCGCTAGCCATTTAAAGTACCGGCAATGCGTACCAGTGGAGTGCGAAAGTGATATCCAATACCGCCCCATACCATAATACCTGGTGCAGGACAAGTGTGGTGGTGCATAACGCGGCTGTTCAGCAACCTCTCTCCACGGTGTCTCCAGACTCGAATCCGACCATCGTGGTGTTGCAGACAGATGCGTGACTCGTCAGTAAAGACAACTTCATTCCATTCTTCCGCCCACACCCTTCTTTCATCACATTATTGGCAGCGGAGACGTCTGTGGTTCTGCGTCAAGGGTAGACCAAGCAATGGACGTCTTGCGGACAGACCACTCTGCTGTAAACGGCATCGAGTGGTACGCGCAGACACTGAATGATGCGTTACAGACTCAATGTGTTGTGCTACGTTTCGTGATATGACTGAGCGATCCGTCTTTGCCATGCGCACAATTTGCCTGTCCTCGCGTGAAGTGGTGCACTGAGGTGTATGCGATTGACGACGTCGGTCATTCGTACCCTCCTGCATTCGACGGTCACATGTCTGTATTACAGTTGTTTGGTTTCGTCCAACACGATTACCGATTTCCCTGAAAGATAATCCACAATCTCGGTAGGCCCCTATCCTTCCTCTTTCGAACTCGGATACTTGATCAAAAGCTGATCGCGGTTTTCTACGAGACATAACTAATCGTTTTTTGAAAAAAAAAACACAAGAAAAATACTATTGCCGAACTTCAAACCGTCGAAATTTTCAAGCTTTAAATAGCGCTTTGAGGTGGCGCCACAGGCGTGCGTGATGTGTGCCTGCGCTGAAATTTTAATTATTTGCTTATCTCACCTCCGCTAATGCATGTTGTAAATTTTATGTTATTTGCATGCTTCCTTCAGGGTGTTGCATTTACAGTGGCCAGCAGTGTATATAAATTTAGAAATAATTTTATTTTACATCAATACGTTTTAAATTACATACACGAAACTTATATCAGTTACAGTTGTTACTATAGGGTAATTTTAAATAGAGGTTTTACTAATCTTATGGCAATACTTTATGAATCTCCTGATAATAGTTTCTAAAGAATGAGATGTTAAAATGATGCGCACTGGAAAAGCAACGTTTTGTAATTTTACGATCGATTGAATGAACACGAGACTGTCTGAAGCACGAGCGCAACTACAACAAAATATGTTATCACAGGAGATTATGATAAATAGTTATTTTGAGAATACAATCACATATTCTTATATTTTTGATACATTATACTCAGAAAGTAATGGAACTGATTGGTGCGAAATGTTTAGCGTAATATATGTTGTAGGAATTCATATTATACGTGTAAAACACGATACATTATTCATGAATGTTTATTCTTATTCATACTAAAAAATACATAAGCTTCGGGTTGAAAAACTTGGATCCTTATGAAGATACACATGA